>LUCG01278269.1:0-11448 GCA_001633085.1 Carthamus tinctorius | reverse complement strand
GGGCCAAAGCTCGACTAATCCCCGGCAATTTTGGGGGCTAAACATGGCCCCACTTAAATGTCCATAGGCATGCGCACGGAAAGACTCGAACTCAGTTAGGGCGCTATGAACCCCCGAGCGATAACTAATCCGCCACATCACTATTGACTTGAAAACAAAACTTGTCTAGCCCAATGGTAACATCCTGGGGCCAGTGGATAGTATCCTTTGCTATTCGGGTTGAAAATCGCGCGACAGCAAGTGGAGTTACCCAAGTTCTGAGCTGGTCTTCTGGACGGTTTGAGACCGGCACAGATTAGTCACCCAAATAGATCTCTAACACCGAGAGAGAACGTGTGTGTGAGTTTATGTGCCGTTGAAAAAAGAAAAAAAAAGTAATTAAATTTGATAGTTTACCTGAGAGGTGTGTTGGGCAGAAGAAAGCCGACCCCATCTTTCTGGGTCCCACAATATTGAGCTGTTAAATCCAACGGTGGAGATATGAACAGGTGATCTAGTAGCATCATCTGCTGAGTTGTTCATATTTTTCAAATGCCACCCCACAACTTCAGATGAATCACAAACTGGCCCCTCGATTCTCACCTTTTGTCTATTTGCCGATAAAAACGCCATTGGCCATGTCCCAAACACCCTACATCCCAAGTTCAATCATACATATATCAATCAATTCAACCATTTTCATATATTAATAGAAAAAACAAAAACGAAAAACAAATCCCAACTAAAAAACCGAAAAAAGAACTTTTTAGATAAAAAACGTATTTTTCTAGTGACTGTATAAACACTGATTTTTTCGTCGTCTGTCCATAAGCGAATCTTTAATAAGTACAAAAGTTGGATACGAACCTTTTCACCTTTTGGGAAATACCGATTTACTTTTTCTAACGATATTCCAAAAATCATAATACCGAGGGGGGCAGGGGACTTACTCGATGGCCCTGATCTCGTCAAAGAAGCTTAGATCGTAAACGTTGTAGAGCGAAGCAAAGTGTACGATCCCGCTTAACCTATGATACTCAATGTGCTTAAGCGCGACGTTTCTCTGATGATCCATTTCAATTTCCACGTCCGTAAAATTCTCCTTAAACGTCAAATGCCTATACATAACATTAGTCTTCCGCAAAATATCAGATACTTCGGTGGATTCGGATTGTGATTCCACGACCACCCACAATAGTGGTGGAGGAACCAACGCCAACGTGTTTGCCATTTTCCTCAAAAGCACCCCTCGGAGTTCATCTTTATCGCTCGTTGGGGTAACAACGATCACGAGCCTCTGAGGGGTCAAATTGACCATTTCGCCCTTGTCGTCCGTCTCTTCTTTTCGTTCAAGGTTAGGCCTTTCTTGTAATTTCATCGATAAAGATTCGTCCAACACGCTCCTATCGACATTCCCATGTTCTTGTTCGGAAATTTGGCCGGAGAATTTCTCCGGTGGCGGAGATATCTCCGGCGAACCACCGGGTGTGATGATATGATTGGTTGTAGGGAAAGAAGGCTTGTTTGTGGGGGCAAAGCCAGTGAAGAACCCCATGATGAAACATAATAAGAAATGGACTGTGGCTTTCTTCCATAATTGGACCTTTTTCTTTGGTCTTTCTGATGATCCCATGAATGCAGAAAGAAAAAAAAAACCCAAAAACAGAAGGGCAAAATTGGGTTTTTAGATGGGAAAGGGTGGTGGATGATGATGATGATAAAAGTGGAATTAAGGAGGGTGGATTTATATGTTTATGGTGTTTGAAAGGGTAAAATAGTAATTTTGTGTTTGAAGAATTTTAGGGAACCAAATGATTCATGATTGAGACACTTGAACTTGATCTTGGGTTGTCTTGATGTCTTTTTTATTTCATAAAAAAACATAATATAAAAATATACATATATGTATATGTGTATATATATAGGGAGAGAGAGAGAGAGAGAGGGAGTTGCATTATTTTATTTTATTTTAAAATTATATCATACTTATTCATCTATTAATATCTTTATTTTCGTTAAAACGTAAGTTATTGGTTGCAAAACTCGTATAAATCAGATAAATACAATGCAACTTATCTGTACTCCTTCTGTTATACATTCGGGTAAAAATATAGTGATTACTTAATATAATTTATGTTTCAACTCTTTTATCACTTTGAATCACGAACTATCTTTGCTTTGTACTTATTAGAGACACTTCAGATAAATTTATCAAAATCAAATATATACTAAATTAAAGCGCTACAATTTTCATGAAAAAGCGGTTAGTTAACATCACATTTGTATTTAAAAGATTCACATTGTTTGTTAACTATCAGTTGTATTAAAGTAGTATAATAATGTTTTTCAGGTGACGATAGACAAGAAACTATAAAACTCCGAATCACGAAATTGAATTTCTATTTTTTGTATTTAATATTTATTTATTGTTTGGAATTTTTTATTTCATGTGGAAGATGAGGCATTGCTTGAGAAAGTCATCCCTTGAAATAGACGAAATAAATTGCTACCAAATAGTTGTTGAGATTTATAATCATCACCTAAAGTTGATGTGAGATTTAAGTAATACCCAAAAAAATTAATTTAATGAACATATTTATTGGTTAATTAAATGATTAAAATGTTTTAATAGTAATAAATAAAATGGTGGTTGAATAAATAACTAACATGGTGTTAATTATTCGTTTAATTCAACATAAAAATATACAAAGATGATCGTTTCAACTTTTATCAAAGTGTAAAACCCATTTGAAATTTTGATATAATGATTTTGATCAAACGTGAATTTAAAGTTATCATATAGATCCAGAAAGTGAATTTATTGGTCTCGTGAGGTCTTTTTCCTACAACCGAAAAATCCCGAATTAATATTAAAAATTAGCGTGTAAACGATGAAAGGTAATTTTGCTAAATGAAAAAGCGTTAAGAGCCAGGTAATATTACCAATTTAACCTTCTAATATTAGCAAAGCATTGAAGATTTACTGTGTTTGTTCTGACAATAAGATTATTTTTCAACATCAATCAATTCATTTGTGATTGTATAATGATGAAGATCAAAGTTGTTCCAATGGTGTGTAGCCCGGTTGGTAATGGGTGGGCAGTAAGTTTGCAACACATATCAAATAGTCCGGGTTCGAGCCTTGGCTCGCACACGGACACCCCCATAACTACAATCGCTGAGTGCGTCAGGAATGCCCCCCACAACGACATTGGCAATCCGTGATGGGCCAGTTGGGGTTGCCAGAATCAACCTTTTTTGCAACAGATAAAGATCAAGGCTGCCCCATTGATAGGATGGACTTTATTTAGATTTGAGCATATAGAAATGCAATATCATCGTATTCACCATACTAGAACATCTTCGATATGTTCATTAAAATAGAGAAAATAGAGATTTTGTTATTTATATTGCTCTAACAAAAGATACAAAAAAGTTTAGGGAATTCACTCAAACTTGACGAGAGGGAAGATAAATTATTTTAAATTCATATACAAATAAAATTTTAAGATATGATAAAATTTTATTTATATATGAAATATGGTAATTTGTTATTTGGTTATTGTGATCATGTAAGGGAAGGAAGGATACCTTTTTACATGCAAACTATAGTTACTTCAAAAGATTAAATGCACCTAAGAGGCTAATACTAATATCCTTTAAGATTATGATGTAGATTGATCAAAATTGGTCGGTTATCTATTGAATCGAAACGAAAACAATAAAGGTTCCAGACTCTCGAGAGGTTTAGTCTCTATCAAAAGAGCGTACGCTCTACGACAGAATCATAAAACAGAATGACTAAGCAGACAACCCCATTTTTTTATTCATACTACCCCAACCCACTTTAAGGGTGTAACAAAATTATTTTGAACAAATTATTTTCTTTACAAAATAAACAATATACTATATGTTGCATGCATACTCTCTTAATAACCTCTTATAGCTTTAGTAATAGGTTCATCAAATTTACTCTTTTTCTTTCTATTTTCAGATACACTTTTTCATATATCATTCAGACATCAGACATCCTGTCCTCTTATTTTTATGGGAAGTAAACCTACCTTTTATTTGTCTCTTCTTATGTATTTACTATAAAGACCCTAATCAATGTAGAAAAAGGACAAATATCCGGCCAAAACAACTTTATATTGGATTCTCAGTCCTTACAATGTTCATTCAATAATTTAAGCGACCCATATGCAGTGTTTCGTAAACAACCTCTTAATTTAACGACTTTCTATGTTAAGTCGTTTTTACAAACTATCATTTTAGCAGTTCTACAAGGACATGGTTTTTAGACTAGAGAAGTAAATATAATCCAACCATGTGCTCCATTCCAACCAAAATTCGGCATCAAAATTGTGTTTTTTACGATTGAATTCAAGTCCATTTTCCGTATGGTTTATTATTCTTCATCGTCGTGTGGCTTAGTTGACAAAAACTCTCTTTTTGGCCTGTGTTTCTTCCACTTGAGCTTGGGCAAGGTCAAGATCCAATTAGGGACTTCACAACCAGAAGCTTTCATCACATTTGCAATGTTTTTCAAGTACCGGACATCGGCTTCCGTGTAGAAAGTAACCGCCTCCCCGCTCCTCCCTGCTCTCCCAGACCGACCTATGTACGGCAATGAAAAAAATATGAACTATCGAACTCCGTAAAGAAAATTGGTGTACTATTGACTTTGAAAAATTAAAATTAACCAAAAAGTAACCAAATAAGAAAAGGATGTTGTTTACCAAGACTTTGATTCACAAATATGCTGACCCAATAAGAAAAGGGTTGCTACCATTGGGTGATTGGGCCAGCGATACCTATGTTACCAATAGCGCCCAGCCTCATAGGCAGTCAAGAAGAATTCAAACCTCAACGAAGTTGAGGAGTGTGCGTGTCTATTTGCTATATATAAATGTCATATGTAAAAACACGGGGGGTTGTTTTACGACTAGATCAGTACTCCTATTGATCGAACGTCTTACCAAGATTAGGGACCGTTTACCAAACCTTAATTGGTTAAACACTTATTGGCATGGGAAAGGACCGAAAATCTTACGTGGTAAGTGAGGGAGAAGACTCCTATGGGCTTGTTTGTATGGATTAATTTGTCTATATAGATTGGAAAAGTTTTGGTAGAGTTTTTTATATATGAACGGACCATGCTTTTTAAGTGGGAGGGACAAGTTTGCAAACAACTTGACTTTATGCATAAAGCTCTCCGCTAGAAGCTTACTAAATAAGCCATTTTCTATATCATTAAGCCACTATCAAACAGTATTGTATAGCTGACCTAATAAGCTACAAGTCATGCTAAGTTCACTAAGCTGCTAACAAACAGACGTTTAGTGGGTTAGCGCTTACCAGGTAAGAGACGATTACCAACAATTCATTTGATGACCAAAAGTGTTAGCCAACAAGGTGAGTGAGGGTGGTGACTCTTTCCGGTAAATGCTTACTAGATAAGCCCACTCGAAAGTAGGGTCTAGACTTGTACTAATGCAGGAGAGAAGGAAAAAAGGAAAAAGAATAAAAGAAACAGAAAAGTACATACATCCCTTCAGCAAACTAAATCTAACTGGCATGCTAAAATTATATTCAAGACTTCGTAAAAACTTTTAGATGGAAGCTGAAATCACATACCGATCCGATGAATGTATGCTGAAGAAGAATCTGGAAAATCATAGTTAATCACACAATTGACCCCTTTGAAATCCATTCCACGCGCAATCACATCAGTTGCAATCAGAACCCATGTTTTACCAGCTCTAAAGTTATCAATGGCATTCTCTCGCTGAATTAATTAATAAAGATGAAATCATTAGAGATATAAATCGGTAAACATTAGCAGTATCAATTTACCATAACAAAATCATGAATAGTTTTAGTTAGCAAAAAGAAAAAACAAAAGTCTACAACCAACCTCAACGAGAGCGTGCATGTGTTAAACCAAAGGGGTGGAATAAAATATAAAACTGAAATTCATCTGGCAGATAACCATTTCGACATTTCCATTTCATTTTATCCCAAAATAAGTGTCTATTGACGAAAGTGCCAACTTTTCAATTCTACGCTTAATTATGAGATGAAGAAATTTATTACTCCCTCTGTTTTTGGGGTAAATTTGTCATTACACATTTCTAAAACTGTGTGCTTTTCATCATGAACATTTATTTTGGGATGGGGGGATTACATCTTCTACCACTTCTTTCAAGGCTGAAACCTTTTTAAGGCCAAACTATATACAATAACAAAAGACTGAAGGTAAAGATGTATGCTAGCCACTGCAAAAAATCGTGCACCATCCATTTAGTAACTTCTAAAAGTAGACATAGAGCAATGTAGAAGGATTTCAAGATTACCTCTACTTGAGATAGATCAGAATGTATCACATCAACTCTAATATCATCAAATTTCAATTCCTTGTACAGATCCTTTGCACGATCCTTGTTTTGGACGAAAACCAGCACCGGTGGATTCAAACTCTGCTCAGAGAATAATAATATGTATATAAGAGGCCAAAAAAACATGAAATGTTGAAAAAGCTTTGACCACACTGGAGCATTAACCAATCTGGCAATAATGATATCTCCCAAAATATGAAACTAGTTATCACCCAACTGCAAGTAGAAGATGCAAGGATTTTAAAATTTTCTACTGCCTCAATTTTATTTTGGCAGCCCCAACTGGTTTAAAGTACGCTTTAGTTGGTTTTGGTTGGGTATGCACCTGACATGCCTGAGGTGAATTGGTATCTTATTCCTATGTGCAGAATATACACTGACACAAAATAACGAAATGCTTGTGAAATTGTCCAACGTCGTCTGTTCTTGATGAATGGATAAATTAACAAAATAAGAATATCTTATTTAGAATTGGCAACTTCAAAGGAAAACACAAGTGAGAAGGTGAGAAGGTTACGTGAGTATGTGCCATAGACAAATATTATATGCTTGCCAAAAACACAACTAATGTTAATTCACATACATCCTTCGTTATAAGTTCAGATTTAGCTTTAGTACAAACAACAAACAACAAAAATGTGTTGATAAATTGTTTTATAGCTCAATTGCTTAAAAAGGGTAGACCAGGAACATCATTTTCTCTGAACATCAGGGATAAAGCAATGTTACATTTTTTATAGTCACAATAACATAAGATGACCCTTTTAGAAAGAAATTCCCAGTAAAAGCTATCAGTTGTGACATTGTACTAGAGAAACCAAAAGGTTGTGGTCTAGATGGGATGAAAAAATCCATACTTCTGCATTCCCTTCAATTATTGTTTGACACAATTTTTCTTTCCCATTTTGTTCAACTGCTACATAAAGCATCCACTAGAAACTACCCATCCCTTCTCTTTTACGCAATGCTAAATATCAGTACATGCCAATATGCACCGTTAAACAGATAATAATTGGTCCAGCCGTCCAGGTGAGGATCCAAATGACGAAAAAACAGGTGGTATTTGCATATTAGGACATACCTCTTCGAAGGTCTGACGAAGAGCCAGAAGTTTTCCTTCTTCGCTCCCAACAAATACCAATTTTTGCTTTATAGATTCCGAAGCAGAATTCCTATTGAAAGTCCAAATAAGCAACAGCTTGATAAAAAACAGATAAACAGAAAGGAAAAAAAAACAGCACAAATTATTAACAAGACTTCTGTGTTTCTCCATTCAGAGACAAATGACAGACGACATGAGCAAACTGAACACGTTCTCGAGGCGCACGCGTTGAGGCTTACGCCTCACGTACATGGTTTTAAAACTGATTTAGAACAAGCAAGTTATTGCAAGTCCATGTTCTTGTAAGAAATCTATGTGCAAACACGTACTTCCTGCCAATAATTACACGAACAGCATCATGCATTATTGAACGTGCAAGCTCTTCGACTGTATCAGGTAAGGTAGCACTAAACAATGAACGCGTAATCGAAGGGTTTGAGCATGCTTTCACAACTGCGTCAACATGTTTCAGTAATCCAAGCTCGAAAAGCTTATCAGATTCATCCAAGACAAGGTATTCAACCCTGCAAAACCCAAAAACAATATGTTAGACAAATTCCACTTTCCAGAAGGTTTATACATTTTCTAATCCATGCAAGTCATAACTAGAAGCAGATAATTTAGAAAATGGTGGTATACTTCTTTAATATGATGATATTTTGAAATCAACAAGACAGCAATGTGAGATAACATGATCGAATATACTGAGTTAATATGCTTCTTCCACTTGATTCTACTTTCTAATTGACCGCAACAATGGAAATTGGGTGTGCTAACTGAATGTTAGGGTGATAGAAAACAGATCAAGAAAACTGCACTGAAGAGCACACATAAAGAATATAGATAAGACCAGGTAATAACCTGCTTAGATCAAGCTTCCTTTTCGTGGCAGCGAATTTTAATCGAAGTGGTGTTGATATGAGTATATCACAAGGAACTTTTGAGAACTCAGCACTATTAGCAAGCTGCTTAGTCATCAACTTGATGTAAAATTTCTTTCCTTTTGCTAATTTCTTACATTCTCTGAATGTCTGAGAGGCCAACTCTCGTGTAGGGCAAAGAATTACAGCACGAACACCATCCTTTGAAGCACGCTGATAGTACAAGAGAAAATAAGCTTAAATGAAATACAAACTTCAAACATTCACAATCAATATGAAATACCTTAATGTACCTTTAGTTTCATAAGCATAGGACAAACAAAAGCTAATGTTTTTCCGGAACCAGTTGGTGCACACGCAAAGCATTCCCTCCCCTAACAAAATTGGCATAAAGGAGCTTCAGAATAAATGTGAAAGTTGTCATGCAACAACACTGAAGTTTCAAAATTTGTATCAAACCGAATTCAACCATAGTTCTTTTCATTGAGCTTGAGCAACAAAAGAATTCAAAAGCAAGAGACAGAAACAGAAATAATAGAAAATTTTGCAAATTTCATACAGATAGGAGTATTGGAATAGCCTGCATTTGAATTGGTGTTGGCTCTTTAATTCCAAGTTCTGCCAAATTCCGCAATATATATGGTCTACATCCATACCTGTGAACAACGCACAATTTTTTAAGTGAAGCATCCATNTTAGGCTTTCCACTGGATGAACTTCAAAAAAGTTTAGTTGGTCTCGTTAAAGTGAACATCATCATGCAATAGACAAGAAATAATTTGAATGGCATGACCACCTATCATAGAACTGAAGCCCTTAGACTTGTTACAAACAGTAGAAACACATATAAAAGTACCTTGATCTCAACTCCGAAAAATCTTGAAGAGGAGAGGGGATGTTACTTCCAGATGTATGAATGTTATGCTTCTTACGAAAAATCGCATCCCTCTAAACTCAAAAAAGGTTAAAAAGACAGCTGTTAGTATCAGATTACATCATTATCTCACATTCTATGAGATTAAACATGATCAAAATGTAACTAGCAGTGCAGAAAACACATGAATGTGTCTGCAAGAGAGTGAGAGACTACCTCCATTTGTCTATATAGTTCCTTCTTGCCTTGAGATGCATTTTCAGTCTCTTCAGTCTCTTCATGCACTGGCTCCGTTTTCGAGCTCTTGAAAACACTAAATCCTTCTACAGGGTCTAAAACCAATGCAAGCAAGCAATCAAAATAAAATAATAATAAATCTCTAAATGCCTTTGGTGAAACTGGTAAAGATAACCAAACTTATATTCCAGAATTACCTGAAATGGCTGCCTTCCTCTTCCTCTTTTTAACAGGCTTTGCTACCACCTCCACCTTGGGGTCTTTGTTTTCAAGCAATGTCTCTTCGGAATCATTACTTGGCTTTTTTTCCTAAATATGAACACAATATAACAACAATCAGGTACATACATACTGCTCTCACAATTCTGAGATCCTAGTCCACTTCCATAGATTTGCATGTGTCAAGTATCCATAGACCATAGGTGCTTCTAAATGTAACTTGAAAGCATCAAGTTATTTTACACTAGTGGTATAGATATACGGACTTTGTTGTATAGCGAAGCACACTTTTACACACCCATCAATCCCCTACATGGAATCCATTAACTACCATAGTTGGTTGACCCATCCCCTTATTCAGAGTGAGTGAGTGACATTCTAAAAGCCAAGAAATCATCCTCCTATCCACAATAACAAGATGGTGAAACAAGAAACTTGTTCATGAGTTTGGAAAACCTAAGGTGTTTATAAGCCACTCATTCAAATTATAGATTACAATTCATAAGTTCAATCACCTCTTTGAGTTCTATAAAGTAGAGAAACCATTTGAAGGTTGAAAAGGTAGCCAACAATGCTAGTTCCATCTTCTGAGCACATTTAGAACATTCCTACTTATCCACCTCTATGGCACAGTTCACGGTGTTTGAATCAATCAAGAACCTTTGCTTCCTATGAAACGACATTAATTCATTCCCAGGAGGCCATTTCTGTTATGCTGCTAACCCTTCTTCAAACATCCAGCGATTCAGGTGCATTTAAACACTTATTACATCAAGGTTCTAATTGCAATTCATCCATTCATTTCTTTAAAAAAAAACTTCACATCTCATAGCAACTTCCTTTGCACGGACCTCAAAGTCCAAAACATTACAACAACCAACAGCGATTCAACTTCTCAAACTAACAGAAACTTGAACATATAAGCAATTCAACTAATCAAACTAACAGAAACCTGAATTCGACATTGAACAACTTAATATACTTTTTTCAACATAAAACTTACAGAAACTTGAGCATAAGCAATTCAACTAATCAAATTAACAGAAGCCAGCTTAATTTACCTTTTTCAACATAAAACTAACAGAAACTTGAGCTAGACATTGATTATATTTGATAATTTCTTCACAGAACTTACATCCATAGCTGTAGAAACTTTTAGGTACGAAGATTTTACCTTAAACCTAGCAAAATCACTGGAGAATTTCTTCCGGTTGAATGTGATTCCGGAGAAAAGAAACGAAGGATCCGTCATTCGTGAACCCTAAGATCGTCGTTTGCTTTTATCAATTTCACCACGCAACTATCAACGATTTCTGGAGAATTTCTGGAATGGCCAGGAAACTAGGGTTTAGAGAGGGACAACGAAACTATAAACCTCTCTGTTTGGAAAACCAGAAAATAGGTTTAAAACCTTTTTATGTCAGAAATAACCCTAAACTATGATAAATGCTGTTATATACCCCAAAGAAATACATTTATTGCAATTTATACCCTATGTTATCAACTTATCATTTTGATATTAAGTTATGTTTTATTTTTTTTTATCTTTTGTTAAAAATGATTTGGCCAAGCTGTCTTTTACAACAATATTATGGGAATTTGGACGAAGTAGCCCAAATACATATTGAAATTGACCTCCTAGTCATTTCTTTTCCAACTTTACGAAACTAGCCATCAACTCCGTGATATCAATTTCTTGATTCCTCTCCATTCCGTGATCGTAAGCATATTGGTGAAATAAAGTCAATTATCGCGGAG
>LUCG01278207.1:0-12835 GCA_001633085.1 Carthamus tinctorius | reverse complement strand
ACCTTAGTTAAAAATTTTTAGCTGACTCTTTTAACTAGATTGACTAAAAGACAAAAAAAATAATAACTAAAAGTGGCACATTCCGTTAAAAACGTTAGCAAAAAAGGTTAGTTAAAAAACAAATTTAACGGAATCTCTAAGATTCCGTTAAAACCCTTAGTGAAATGTACTAAAAGCCAAAAAATCGGTCAAAACCCCTAGTCAAATGAGATTCCGTTAAAAACTTAGGTTAAAAAGCTCCGTTAAAAACACTTTTTAACGGAATCTCTTAGATTCCGTTAAAAGTGTCCGTTAAAATCCATGGAAACCCTAGTTAACGTGTTTTTAGCCAAGTTTTGTCTATAAAACGTCGGTGATTAACTAAGGGTTTAGGGGTTTTGACCGGTTTTTTGGCGTTTAGTGTTTTTAACGGAATCTCTTAGATTTAGGGTTTTTGACCGGTTTTTTGGCGTTTAGTGTGTTTAACTAAGGGTTTTAACGGAATGTACCACTTTTCGTTAAAAAAATTTTTTTAACTAACCTTTTTGGTTAAAAGTTTTTAACGGAATGTACCACTTTTAGTTATTTTTTTTTGTCTTTTAGTCAACCTAGTTAAAAGTGTGAGTTAAAAATTTTTAACTATGTTTTTTAGCTAGATCTCATGGCTATAGGTGGCAAAGTGAGAAAGGGTTTGGTTAGGAGGTCAATTTTATTTTCCAAAATAGCCACCATGGCCAATTTCTCTAAATATTATATGATAAGGTAAGTGAGGATAACTCCTTAGTGGTAAGTGGTTACCTAGTAAGCATATAGTAAAGAGGCGCTTAGATCGATCAATGGTTCTTTTTCTATTTATAAGATTTTGCTCTTTAAATATCATCTTAACATTTGGTAATTTATTACTCACTGCATGTATAATGCTCTTTCAATTAATTTTTAAGGCCATTTTAATGTATAGACTTGGTTTTAAAATGTTGATGATGACGAAGTAAGAATATAAAAATCAATTAAAACATCAAATCTTATCAATTAAGGCAACTTGTGGGATTCAAGATCCATGGATTTTATTTTAATCCGATGACACAATTTAATTAGGTTGACTAAATCTTGGATCCATCACTTTAAATTTTTTTGCTTATTTTTCCTTTTAATATCCAAGACGTATAAATCGAAAAAACAGAGCCTTTACAACACAGAAACAATGTAACAAGAAGCATTTAATTAGGATGCTTTCGAGACTCAATCTATCATATAATAAAAAGTGTTTCATCGTTCTTATAAATATGATATTTTTTACTTTAAGTTGTTTCAAAAAAAATGAAACGGTTTTTATTTATAATGTATTTCAATCCGTTAGTATGGCTATCATGATATATTTTATAGGTTTGATAAATAAATATTTTGACTATTCTATATGTAAAATTGCTCATATATATTAGAGTAAATGATCTGGCTGGTTCTTATAATTTCATAGTTTTAACAAAAATAAGGAAAACAATAAAAAAATTACTAAAGAGAGATAAACAGGCTATGTTTTAACCCCAATGGGGCAGCCTACCGGTTAAGGTTTGTGGAAGGTGTAACAAACAACCCAAGTTCGAATCCGGGGGTGAGCAACCAGAGCCACTGAGTATTAATCCCAGGGGAACATGCTTTAGCTCTCGGTAAAAATTACCAAGAATGTAGTATGGGCAAAGCACAAATGAACCTTATAAAAAAACATGCTATGTTTTTAACTCTGGCTCTAATGATCATTGCTAACGGTGTTATTGATGATATTCTATTTTCAAAGCAAAATCCAAGTCTGAGCCTTGGGACCAAAAGTAAAGTTTATTCTATTGTATATTGGTATATACACTTAACAAAAGATTAGAGACAATGAACAAATGTGTTATAAATCGAAAGCATAAGGTTGTAATTTATAGAGACCAATCATGTAATTTACTCTATTTATTATTAGCCAATTTAAAAGTAAATTAGAGACTTCGTCTCCATTGTTTGTCACTTGTTATGAAATTGATCTTGTTTTCATTTACAATTTGTCTTGAATTTGATCCCTTCCTCTAACATCTATTTGTTATCTCCTTTTAATTATGGGTAAATTAGTTTTTTAGCGCTTTTCTTTATTTACCTTTTTTCCGCATATATGTATGATTCCATATATTGTGTTATACGTTGCAAAACCAGATATCATCAACCCTTACTTCTCCAATGTGTTCCTCTCCCCGACACCTATAACACCTGGTGTGCCTCTACCGTTTGTCCAATTTCCATATCTGCAAAATTTTTCTTCTCAAAATGAGCCCTTTCACTAGCACATCTCTTCCTAAATGGACCCTCTTGGCTGCGAATCTTTAGTGAGGGATGGAGACTCTGCATACTTCCACATACATAATTCAAGTGTCGAACAAGATTGTTGTTTAAAGATTATATTTGATGGTGATTTTCATGATGATAATGGTGGTGGTCACTTGCAGACCTAGATACAAATTTGTAAGAGAAAGGCCTCCACTCAATGATCAAACTTTTATGTAATTTAGGTTAAAAATATATTTTTTAATCATATCTCTCCAGGTCATTTAAGAAGTGATTCCTCCTAGTGACCCAGTTCGTTTCGATGAAACCCCTAACTCCCTTGCTCGACAGTCATTTCTGTAACACCCGAAATTCGGAGCTAGCAAAAACTTTCCAAACAAGAAAGACGGTATAACAAATACGCTAAAGCGTGAGCTCTTCCCAAAAACAGGAGTAAAGAGTAAAAGTATAATTACATGTTTGTAATTTCAACAAGGCAAAATCAATAACCAAACTAATCTATTTCCTACACTAGGAAGAAGATTACACAAAGGTTATATGCAATTACCATAGCATATATAACAATCCAAGCATAGTTATCACCGAAACCATACAAAGCATACATTAACTAGATCATACTTCGTGAGTATGTGTTATATTATCAACTACATTGCTAGCATCACCATCTACACACATAGACATAAATATACTCACATCTTACAATTTAGGCATTTCCTTCACAATGAAGTTCATAGTTATAATTCAAGAATAACATGTTAAGGACAACAAGATGATGTGTATCTAGTTTTAACAAAGGTTTAGAACTCACGTTGGGCTTGTAGAGTCAAAAGCCCCAATTCTTAAGAAACCCTAGTTGGGTGTTTTGGATGAACACTTAAAATGATAAGAAATTAAACCCTAGATTAATTCATACTCTTCATCATAAATACAAGACCTATACTTAAAGCTTCAACAAAGATTACCCACTAGGATCTTGAACAAAACCTTAGAAAATGAGAAACTCCTAAAAAGTGGTGGTGAGAAAGTTGGAGAAGATGATGATGGAGATCTAGCTACCAAATCTTTCTAGCTTGATACTTCAATCCATTTTTGTAGCCTTGAAGAGCTCGAAATCGAGAGCATAGCAAAAAGAATCAGCTAAAACAGAGTTCGTATGAGAAAGTTATGGCCAATGAAGAAAACCCTGATTTCTCTCGTATTTAACCTGCAACCAGCTAGCGACCGCGAGTGCAACTACCTAGCTATCGCTAGCAAATTGTCTATTTTGCACGGAAACTTTTGAGGCGCCCCTAGCGACCGCGTGTGCAAATCCCTAGCGACTGCTAGGCATGGATCATTCGCTCCGTTTTGGTCATAACTTCTTCGTTCCGAAAGAACCGTTGAACTCATAATTGAATTATCTACCCAACTAGACCATAAAAAATGGATTTAATCCAAAATCCTAACTTTTATAATTAACTTAAAAGATCTAATTCTACATTGACCCGAAGTTGTATTATCCGAAAATTAAGGGTGTTACAGTTTTCCTGACACATTGATTGCTTTGTAATTGGTAGTTTTTCCAATAATGCTACAATGATAACATTGGTTTTTGGTTTTTGGTTTTTGGTTTTGTCAAATACATCTTAATTTCATGCTCTTTTACTTTAAGGATAAACTAAAAAATGTTCAAACCAATTCATTTAGAAGAAAATTATGTAATGTAAATAGTTGAACAATTTGCTATTTGGTTAACTCATATGGTAAGAAAAATATCGAAATCAAAACCTACCTTTTTCGGTTAACCAAACTGTGTAACTCACAAACCGTATAACTCACAAACCGTATAAATCGAAGCCGTTTTAGATCCGATGAGCTATTCGGTTTTAGATTTTTCTATACCCTAAAGGACCCCCAACCACTTACATTTTCAGATTCACCACTACCCTTGGTAATGGTGGACCGGTGATGGTGAAGATCATGTACGTAGGTATGGGCAGTGGCAGATCTACAACTTTGAAAGTAAAGGGGGATGGTGCCCCCACTAAAAAGTAAAATTAAGGAAAAAAATTTAGGTAAGCTACACTTTTTAGTCTTTCTACCACAATTCACACGGTAACTTCTCGTTTGGGACCCATCAACCCAAAAATGTACAACAAAATCAACCAAAAACTAGGAAAAAAACTCTCGAAATCAAACAAAATGCTAAAAAAACTCTCGAAGTCGACAAAAAAACTTTGATAATTCATTGAAATCAATCAATAAAACTTCAAAAATCCCTTAAAATGATGGAATTAGGCTACAAATGTATCGGACGAGTTTACGGACTTTTAATCTACCTTAATATGCCCATCTAAGAGCATCTCCAATAGCAATACTAAATCTTTTCTAAAATAAAGTAAACAAAGTTAAAATCTCTAAAAAAATTTGTATCCAACTCCAACAGCTATTCTATTAGCAACTCTAACATTGTTCCTATTGGTTAAGATATTAAAATAATCATTTCCCTCTCTTAAATATTTATCTACAATTAATTCTATTGGTTGAAACATTAAAATAATCATTTCTCTCATCATTTAGAGATTTTTCTAAATTTAGAGATTTTTATAATCTCTCTCATCTTTTCCTTATTTTAGCATAGATGATAGCATAGCTGTTAGAGTAACAAATATGTTAAAATTCTATTTTTTATTTTAATATAACTATTGGAGATGATCTAAAAAGAATTCTTAAATCCACCATTAGATGTGAGAAAGGGTCCATCTTGGAGACCATAAGGGATTGAGTTTGGTCCCTGTTATCTTTTATATGTATATGACATAACTAAAATATAGTTAAAAAACCATGTAATAAAGAAAAGAGTAAAATGCCTATTTTGTTATCATATATTTAACAGAAGAAATGAGGGGCGGTTTACATGAGGGACTAAACCTAAAAACAATTACATAGGTAAAGGTTTAATTAATATGTAATAATAAAGATAAATAACAAAATTCACTCTTAAGTCTATTTTTGGAAACTAGCTGAAAAGTTAGCTTATGAACAAATTATGTTTAGCAAAAACTAGCTTATAGGTATACAAAATGACCAAAAATTATATCTTTAAATTTAATAATTAATATTAATAGGGGTATAATTGAAAAAAAACTATAAAAAAACTTTCAAAAAGATAGTTAAAAAAATGGTTTAACAAGGTAACTTATTTTTCCCAAACCTAACCCAAATGTAGTTGAAAAGGCACAAAAAACAAGGAGAACATTTTGGGATTCTCTTGTGTGTTGTGTAAGAGAGGGTTTAAAGATTTTGACCATGGCCTTCTTTGACCGCTTCCATTTAACATTTTTGACCATCCTTTGAAGCATCTTCAACATTTTTTTTTAAAATAGAAAAAATCAATTTTTTTGTTTTTATGATGTTTTAACTTTTCTATTTTATTCTTTAAAATAAATAAAAGAAGAAAAAACCCTAGTTTTAAAGAATTTTTTAAAATTCATGGAAGGTAAGATAAAATTTTATTTTATTTTATTCATATCCATATATAATATTTTAATAATATAATTAATATTAAAGTCTTTAAAATGGAAAAACTGTTGGCATGAAATGTCATTTTGTTTAGAGATTTTGACTTTTAATTCTTTATTTAAAAAAAGATTTTGACTTTTAGTTCTTTATTTAAAATTTTTTTACAAAAAACCTATTGGAGATGCTCTTATCTTTTACAAGATTTCATAAAAAAATAAAATTTTTAAAGAAAATTAATTGAAATAGTTATTTTGACTGATTAAAACTAACTATCTCTGAGTAAACTTTCTCTATTTTTTCAACAAAATCATCACATTCACAAATAATCATCCATCAACTTGCGAAGGGTCAAAAAAATAAAAAACAACTAAAAACAAAACAAAATTTATGAACATGATCCACAAGTAATACATCCAGAACAACAAGGACTAAATCTTCAAATTAGTCTACACAAAGGGGCCAAATATGTAAATTAGTCTAAACTTGTGGAAATGTTACTTTTTGTTTAGAAAATTAGAATATTGTTTTTTTTAAATTTCATTTTGCTCCCTAGACAAG
Source organism: Carthamus tinctorius (assembly GCA_001633085.1). Taxonomy (NCBI): domain Eukaryota; kingdom Viridiplantae; phylum Streptophyta; class Magnoliopsida; order Asterales; family Asteraceae; genus Carthamus; species Carthamus tinctorius. The sequence continues at coordinate 6,481 of LUCG01278207.1, read as the reverse complement.
TGGGATAGAAATGATAAAGAGATAAATTTAGTGTTCAAATGGTTATTTTGTTAACGGTTTTTAACGGATCAAAATCACTTATCTTTCAGTCATGTTTGATGCATACACGAAACACTTACTTTTTTTTGTTTGCAATATGATAAGATTGATCATATACGTGTCATGGTATAGCCTTTTGCCATTTCAATCGGTTGTCTTTGTACATCTTCACTTCGATTTTGACCTTCGAAGAATTTCCAAAAGTTTCCCTGTCGTTTTATCTGAGTGTCTTTTTCAGCTTTTAAATGGCGAATGGTTTTAACGATAATGCATTTGTACTTTTTAGCATAAAGAATGTGTAACAAAAACGATTTATATATTATCGCTTTCAAAGATGCCTTGATATATCACTTATTGGAGATCTGAAGATATTTCTCAAATAATTATCAATAAGAAGTCGATATATAAAAGTGTATCTCCATATATTGCATGACCATTTTAACTCATTTCTATAGATATTCAACATTATGTTCTTTATGGAAAATTTTTACCAAAATTCCGATTTAGTTGATGCCAGAATAATTGAGACAAATGGATACATATTATGTAACAAAAACATTGATTACTAGTTAAATATCTATCATACTAGTTGATAAAAACAAATTAGGCTATGTTTGGCAAACAACTAATAAGCTTGCTAAGAATAAATTATAGTATTTAACAAAAACTAGCTTATGAATATGTAAATAACAAAAAAGAGCATCTTGAATAAATAATCAAATACAAATATTTTATAATATAATTAAAACAAATCGTTGATAATGTAATTAACATAAATTAATAATAATATAATATGTTAATTAATATTTGATTAAATATAATTAACATAAATTAATAATAATATAAGATAGTAAATAAATTAAATATTATAATATGTTGATTGAAAGAATATATAAAATAGATTATTATATATGTATCATCAATGAGAAATTAATTATTCTACCCTTTTTGAAAAATAGAATTCATCTCCTACCCTTTCTCTCTCTAAACATCTCAAAATACCCCATTCTCTCATATCCGGCAACCCCTCATAGCGACCCACGGTGGCTTCCGGCGAACCCCGCTAACAAGCCACACCGCCAATAGCGGTGGGTTTATATTTCCAGCCATGTAAAAGAGGTATATATGAAGAAAAAGAAGGCTATTAGCGGCTGTATATGAAGGTTGATTTGTTTAAGAAAAAGAAGGCTATTAGCAGTTGTATATGAAGAAAAGGAAGGCTAATAGCGGCTGTAATTAATCAATGCCAAATTCTTTTGTTTTATATGAAGGCTAATAGCTTAGTAAGAGTTGGTCCAATAGCTAAGGCTCGAAACTTGTTATTACATATCTATTTTTTGAATCTCACAAGCATCAGCAATTTCTTGATATTTTCTTCAATTGTATTTTTCATAAGAATTAATCTGGTGCATCTTAATATTATATTATCAGTGTTGCCCTTCAATTAAGATTGATAAAGAGTGAAAATGCCTTCTTACTATTCTTACCGTGTCCTTATTTCTCACCAAACTCAACCCCTCAATAATAATTGGAAAACAAACACATATAGTGTAACACCAAGCCTTCCTCAACACAATATTGTCCGATTTGTTCTTGGATTTAACCAACATGTAGCTCACGGCTTTGTTTTTGCCGACCTGGTGAGGACTTCTCAGGGGGTCACCCATCCTGGTACTACCCCCACCCAAGCATGCTTAACTGTAGCGTTCCAAGAACCTGCAGTGCGTGTGGCCCCAAAACGTGTTGTTGTTAGGAAGACCAAAATATTACTTATGAACCCAGCATCACTCCTGTCCACGACGATATGGGATATGCCTAAGATGTTATATATAGCAACTAGCAACTAATTACAGTCTGATCTGAGATGAGATGGCCGGAAAGATATTGGTGACAACCCACACATATTTTTATGAAAAACAGACTTAAATGGGTTCCACACATTCTAACAACACCGGTTTACAATTTTGGTTAATCAAAGTAGCACCAATATACATATAAGCCCAAAGCAATATAACTTCGAGTCAAACTAGAGTGGAAATTATTGGTAACCCACAATTTGAGGGTTTATAAAGAGTTCACAAACCTCATTTTTGTCCATGTGAGACGAGTTGTTACACCTTGATAGCTCGATTACACCAAATTTTTACATAATTTTATTTCTTTACAAATATACAATAATTCTGCTTCATTTTAGTTGTCTTGGAGCATCAACTTAAAGCCATTAAAACATGCCACAACTTCTACCACTTCACATTTTCATCGATTATACGAAGTCCGAACTAAAGAACCGAAAAAAGGGGGTTGGGTTGGGGTTGGGGTTGGGTGAGACCTGTTTCAGTCAGCTTCTACTTCCCGTGATTAGCCGTAACAACTGCTTGTCGAGGCGGTACTTCATTCCAACCGTCCGGAAGAAGGCAAGAATAAAGACAATCTTCAAAACAAACAAAATTTCTAAATCTTTACTCCAAAAAGTTTCAAACTTTATTCAAGATTTATGACATATTCTTACTGATTCTAGCGAGTCGATTGATCCAACCAGGGATCGATTTCTTGATCATCTTTCGACACGCGTCATTGGTGAAGTGATTACAGTTCCTGTAAATGATGTTGTAACTGTTTCCGGGATACTCCTTTGCCAATTTCTTTATGAATTCTCGACATTCTTGTTCGTTCATTTCTGTTCTACCGATCAAAATGGATCTCCTTATTGGTAAGCCTTGGAACTGTTTCGGTTGAAGTTTCACTATCCCAGGTCTCGAGCTGTCGCTGCCACCAAATGCGTACTCCAGCCCGTAAACTGTTCAAAACCAATAATCAATAATCTACCAAATTCGTTCACATTTAAATTGAATAATTTTGCATAAAGTTTTCTGGGTTTCGACTGTTAGATCTCTTTATTGGGCTAACATGAAAATGCCCAAAAAACCACGATAGTATATATTAGAATACACGATCTTAGACAAATTTTGGAGATTAAATGCTAAAAGATACGAAGAATGGGTGAGTTTAGATAAATCCAATGTTTTTTCTTGCACAAGAGAAATGGTTCAAAACCTCATGGCTACTAGGCATGTAACGCCCCATTTCCCGTTTTCCGTAAGTTAACGGTTTTTGTTAAGGTTAAGTTAAAGATATGTTAAATTGTGTAATTTCAGGAGATTAAGGGGTGAATGTGTTATTATCGGAAGTAAAGGGTCACCTTAAGCATGTATATAAGCAAGTTAGGACTCCCAATTTCCTTTCAGTTGTTTTAATTGACGTTCAGAGAAAGTGAGAGATAGAGGGAGGCGAGTTTGGAGAAATTGGGAGCAACGGAGGTCGATTTGAAGGTTGTGGTTGAACAATCGAAGTGAGTGTGCGCAATTGCATCAAAGGTATGTGTTCTTTTACCCTAATGGATGATTGTAGTAGAATGCAAGTGTTAAATTAGGGTTGTTTGAAATTGGTGATCAATTGATCATCAATTAGAGTACTTGAGTAGTGTTAAAGTGTTCTGATTGTGGTAAAACATTTAGAAAGGTTGTATAAGCATGAATTTGGTCTTGATTGGTCGAATTTGGAGTTGGGGATGAAAACCCCGGTTTGCGGTCACAACCCGCGGTTGGAGAACGATCTGCTGGCATCTGCGGGTAAGCCGCGGTTAGGAACCCGCCGATAACCCGCCGTTTGCACTCTTCCAATTTTGGACTTTTTGCAAACGTGTTCTTTTGGGGTTTTCTGGTTTATACTCCCCTAAGGGATGTTAGAATATGATGTTTCGTAAAGTTTGGGAGAAATTGGACTAGCGTAGCTAAGTCATTTCGAGTTAAGAATCGGGTTAGAGTTAGAAATCGTTTTAGGTTATGATTTGATATGTGTGTGCTTGTGCATGTTATAGGTGACACGTTGTGAACTTCTACGTGCAAGTGTGTGACAATAGTCAGCTATCAGGTGAGTACTCTACCTTTATCACCTATGGTTATGTGTATGAGATTATGATGTATCTGTGATTATATGTGTGTTTGGCATGTAAAATGGATTATAGTACCTATGGTGGTAGAAATACCCCTAGGGAAGATTTGTAAAGGCAAAGTCCTGGTACCAGTGTCATAAATTTCTTCCTTGATGGTATTGAGCCATAAGAAGGGGAGAATATTGCATGTATGTGATTACAATGTGTCTATGGTTATGTATGCATGATGGTATGTGGTTTAGGTGTGTACTCACTAAGCGTCAAGCTTACCCCGTTGTTATTTATTCTTTTAGTGACAGGTACGTCCTCTAAGGACAAAGGCAAGGCACCCGCATAAGGCTCCGGCGATTAAGCAGTTCAGCAACCGAAGTAGTTATTTTGGATATGTAGCTATGATTTTTAAACGGTTTCTTTTAGGTAGAAGTTAACTATGTTTTAAACTTGGTCCTGGTTATTTGGAGTTGCAAAAGAATTTTATACTTCCTTTTTATGTTATATTACAAATTTTGGTTTAATAATGAATGGTATGTCAAGCTTCCGCTAAACCGAGGTTACTAATGTTAAAAATGTGTTTTTGAGATAAGAGGTGTTACAAGGCAAGTGGCTTAATCACACTCAGCTCATTCGCTCAGCTATACATGATTGTTTGGTAGTGGCTCAATATATAGCAATGGCTTATTCAGTAAGCTTTTATGGGGAGCTTCATGCATAAAACAAAGTTTTTCCATACCTAGGCTATTATTGCTCTCAATTGAAAAACAAGTTTATTCCATTTATGAAAAACCCTTGAAACAAACAAAATTTCAAGCTAGATTAATCCATACAGACAAATTTAAATATAAGACTTAATAGAAAACTAACCAAAAAATTATAATGAATACATGTCAAAAGAAAGTGCACATTTGACTTTTAGGGTGTCAATTTAGTTCATTTAAAGGTCAAAATTAACAATAATTAATTAGATTGTGAGGGGTAAAAGATGATTAATATGAAACTAAAATGATGTATAAATTGCTTCAAGATTATAGAACCAGAAAACAACAAATACCAACTTGAATAAAATCAGCAACATCAAACAACAAATTAAAAGGGGTGTCATCAAGAATATAAAAATTGAAACGGTCAAACCTTGAATACCAGAGTGATAAAATCCAAAACCGAACCAATATGCGTAACGATTGATGGGCATAAGATCATACACATTCACATACACAGGCGTCCCTGTTTTCTTTTTCCTTCGAATCATTCCCCACAACATCTTTCCCCCTTACGATTCGCATTCAAATTCAAATCCTCCCTTTTTTCTAAATTCGATCGGTTGGGATAGGGATGAAGAAGAGCTCCGAAACCGAAACACACCCTTTTGAGTACGCATAACAACCAACCCACCCACAAAAAACCCCCCCTTTTCTGAGTTTCAAAATTTGTCGATTGAGTTTGATATTGGGGTTTGTGGAAAATTAATTTCGAAAAGGACCCAAACAAACCCTTTTTTAGAGTATGCATCATCATCCACCTTCATTTTTTTTGTTTATTCCTTCGAATTGTTTCAAGAGAATCGGAGGAAACCTGAGGAGGCAAATGGGTTGTCATTTCTTATTTGCATTTTCTTCACTTTTGGTCCTTATACTTTTAAGTATTTCAAAGCTTGGTCAACTCAGGGTAATAAATATTACAAAACCAACCAAGTATTATGCAAAAGACTACTTTTGTAGATTTTCTTGAGTGGTATATTTGTTCCAAGGCTCTGATTTATTGTAAATCTTACATGGGATTGGTTGGATTTTATGATGAATGTGATTTGTTGGTTAAGCTTAAAGAAAGTGATAAAGCTATACACTTATTGAATAATATGATGATGATGTTTAATTTTCAGAGGTTGACTCCCTGTGTAACTCAAAATCCAACATTCAAAAGAAAAACCGAAATGGTTTCTTGCTTTACAAGAGCTCTTATAGAAGTGGATTTTAAAAGCACCGTGCAATACTTTATGTGAAGTTTCTTCGATGTAATGACTACTGGTATATCTTTATAGAGGTGGGTTCATACGAGAACCATGTCAATTTAAGCAAACGTGAGGACGAATCTCAGCCACACATGTTCGGTTACGGTGGACGCGATCACAGAGGATTGACGCGATCACAGAGGATTGATACAATTCATGGGAGGGTAGAGATTATTAAAGGAAGGTGACCCGGTCAAAGCTGTCTTTATTGACCGGATGAGTGGCTGAGATTCGTCCTTACGTTTTCTTAAAAAGTTATGTTTCTCGCATGAACCTTTCTCCATCTTTATAAGTATTGTTTTCTAACATTAAACTTTATCACATAGAAAAGTGTTGCATAGTTATCAAAGATGATTGAAAGTGAAACGTTTTCTTTTTGTATGTATGTAGAAATCTTAACCATAGGAAGCAAAAATAAACTAAGAGGGTGTTTGGGATTGTTTTTTGGGGTCCAAAAGTGCTTTTGGCCAAAAGTGCTTATTGAC
>LUCG01278178.1:0-10252 GCA_001633085.1 Carthamus tinctorius | reverse complement strand
ATTGGATAGGTGGAAGAGAGAGAAATTAGTTTTTTATTAAAGATTGGTTTGGTTTGGTTTGTGTATAAAGATAGTCTGAGACCACCTCCTACCTCTTCCTTAATTTTGAGCACCACCATTGAAGTAAAGCAGCATTTACTTTTCTTCAAGACTTAAATACTCAAGTGGATTAGCAATCTTTCAAGTGTCCATCTTTATTCAGGATTTTTGGTTGGTTTTCTAGATTATTTCACTAAAAACATAACAAGTGAATTCATCTTTCTATCTTTTTTTTACTTAGCTCCCTTGTGCCAAACTCTTTATCTTACCTCTTTGTGATATTTTGCTTTTAACATTTTGTTTGACCTAATTTTGCTTATAATCTATATATGGATGACACTTAACCTAAATGAGATTTTAGGGAGCCTTTTATAATTATATTAAATCGTATATGAGATTATGAGTATTGAATGAGTAGCTAAGATTCCATTTGTAAACATATCTTGACTAACTCCCCTTTGATTTGGGCCATGGTAGATGTTCACATAGATGAGGGGGTTTGTGTATAGGATTGTACTCATGATGGAGTTAATATGTGGATAATATTTTCATAAATGTGGATATTTGGTGATTTTGGTCCTTAATCCTTATGCATGAGGATTAGGTGAAAATTGAGCCAATTATGTCATTTTGGTCCTCCTGGTTGCTAGTAAGTAGACACTAAAGGTCCATTTGGGTTTTTGAGGTGAAACTTGGCAAGAGAATTGGGTGGGCACTAAGGTCCAAGGGTCATTGAGGTGAAATTCTTTAGAGTAAACACTAAAGGTAAATATGGGTTTGAGGTGACACCATGAGATGGGTGTGCACTAAAACCATGAGTCGGAGGTGTACTCTCAATAACATCATCACGTGGTAATACTTTTGTGTTCCCTCCACCTTGATCGAGGCGGGTCTCCCTGTCATCGAGAGATGTTTTTTTATGTAAAATGTCTAGGTTGGGACAACTTATTGTGGTGCATGGCTTTTGTAACACTATTTCGGGTCAGGTAACACCTTGAATACTTTTTCTTATCTACCGCGTGAATTATATTATTTGTATGCTTTTACTAAACGTCAAGCATAACTCTTGCTCTTGTTCTGGTGGTTTTCAGGTGTCACTAGTAGCGAATTTAATACTCTCTGGAGGCTTGGTTAGTGTTACTAAAAGCATCAAGGGTAGATAAGATATTTTTAGGGAGCATTAATTATAGCTGTAAGATTTAAGATCATGNATATTTTATGTATTTCGTGAATGGTAAGGATATTATGGGTAGTTTAGTATTAATTACATTTTTTTATTGGTCAGATCAAGTTGTTTTTTTTAAGGGATAATTATCCTTGTTAACATGGCCTTTATTTTTGGGAGTTATCGTATAGATTTTTTTTTACCAGCGAAAGGAAAGAAAGGCAAGGAACTTCAGCTAAGCCATCACCCCGCCCAACAACCCAAAACGAGTTATCGTGTAGCTAGGTTATCAAACGTAATCAAAGAAGCGGTTAATGGTATGCTTGGAACCTTTTCCGACTTAATGAATAACGATGATTTAACTGATGGCGTAGTAGTTAGCACTACTGCAACTGTTGTATCTAACGTTGACGATGAAAAAGGTAATTGTGTTTTTTTTATGAAGATGAATTAGCTGTTATTGTAATTCGTTTGTCTTCTACAAATATTTGTCTTTTGGATTAGAGGTTTGTGTTGTTGGTAATGATGATAATTAACCTTTTTTAGACCCATCACATATAGTACATGTACCAAGTTTGTATAATTGTCATGTTAATGGCATCTAGCTAATAAAGTATTTAAAGTTCATATTTTATCATAGCTTAGTTGTATAATCTACATTTGTAGATGGAATTGTTAATAAGCAAGAATAAGCTACAAATCTTCTAATATTCTTTTCAAAGCCAAACTTACTTTTAGCAAATTTATTCTCCATAAGTAAATTCCAAAAGTGTTAATTTAACCATGAAGAGAGTTTGTGACCATCGTGAGCGATGGCTCGGTGGTGGTCGAAAAACGAATGAACGATCAACGGTACATCCGTCGGTTGAGGAACATCCGACACCCTCACGGTTGCATGAATGAAACTTGCTCCGGGGCTGTTTTCGGGGTTCAAGAAGGTGGTTAAAGAAGGTGGGATTTGTTGTTTGGCGGTGGCTAAACGGGCGGCGAGTGGGTGGAAGTGAGTGAGCGTGGCGGAGAGAGAGTCTTTGAGGTTTTCGAGGAAGGTGGCGATGGAGAAATCTTGATTTTTCGGTAACCGGAAAAGTAGGCCTTTTTGAATGTAATTTAGGGAAAATAAAGATAAATCCCATAGGAAAAAGTAAATGGGTTTCTTGGCTTTTTTGATGTTAGTTTTGGTTTGATGNAAAAACAATGTGAGATGATTTGAACACATGGAGAGGCCATTGAAGAATAAATAGAGGTTTGTGTATGATAAAAGAAGTTTAATAAATGGAGGTTTGTAAATGGGAGCCCATGAGATTAGTGTATGATATTGTTTTGTGTATGATAAACAAGATTTGGACACTTGTCTCCTATGTTATCCTCTATTTATATATATTGTTTGTTCTGAAAAATAAAAAAGAAGAGGAAAAACCATGTGTTGTAAATGAATCGAAAAGTTTGTTTATTTAATAAATTAACGAACATAAATATGAATTTTTGTTTAGTTAAAAAACGAAAATGAACAATAGATTTATTCATTGATTTATGTTCGTTAACGTTCGTTTACATCATGATTCCATTGATGACTTACTATTAACTATCATGCTTGCATGCATTGACGACTTACAAACAATAAACCACATAGTGAACACATGAAACCATATCAAGATTGCATTGATAACTTATGAATATTAAGGGGTTGTTTACTAATTTTTATTGGATAAGTGTTGATTCGGGTATAATCTAGTTAAAGTCTAGATGAACTTCTTTCCAAAAAAAAGTTTTGACCCGGGGAATTAAGTATCGTATAGGTAAGAGTGTTTACTAAGTGTTTTTAAGTTCTTACCAACAAGAAAAAAAAAGACTATTTTAACCTTTTTTTTGCAGTTGTATGTTAAAAGAAAGAGAAGGGAAAAATAAGGGGCACGCATGGAATTATCAGAGCTGACCCAAGTAAGCATCATTTTGGTGTTAGCTAAGTCAGCATCCCGGTCAGATCTCAGCATTGGGAAACATGTACAGCCTGACTTTTGACTGGGTCAGCATTGCCGACCGATCAACACCAAGTAAACATCCCCTATGTTACAGATGTATTGATCATGCTCGCATTGACTGCTTCCGAACAGTAAACCATATCAAGAACACAGAATGATAACCCACATAACTGATGACTTACAAACATTAAGTTACATTTGTACTAATAGTTGACGAATTACGAAAATTAAACCAATCATTTCACGTTCGTCCATTTGTTAGATACAAGAACATTCTGTCGAACGTTGTACCATATCATGAACACAGAGGCCACACAAAACATTCATGATTGCATTTACGATTTACGAACATTAAGTTATAGGTGTAATTGACGACTTAAATAAATCAACCAATATCATGATGATTTATAAGTTGTTTGAATAAATACCCTGTCATGGCAGTCTATATAAGTTGTTTGAATAATATAGTTCTACTTTTGTTTTCCTTTAAATAGTTTCGTTGTGCTAACTAATGATTACTAGGTACAAAAACAAGAGTGCTACATTTCATCGACATTAGGCTAAGCGTAGCGGTGAGTCAGACTTGGGCGGGCTGGCCTCCAGCGGCTGGCGGGCTCTAGTACGCCTCTAGCGGGCTGGCGGCATGAAGGCTCCAGCGGTGTAGCCACACCGATCTATCTACTCTCTCACATTCTCTTTTTTTAATTGTATAGGTATTTGGTTTGGGAGGGCTCGGGTACTAAACGGAGAGGGCTCTAGAGGACTTATTGTGGGTTTATGGAAAAGTTGATGCGGCATAGATGTGACAGTAGGACTCAGAGGGCTCAAAGGGCTCGGGTACTGATAGCGAGTACTGAAAAGCTAATGCTTTTGTACTCGTCTTTGACTACATGCAATTTATAAATTTTCTCAGTTTTAAATTATTAACCAAAGTTATTTTTCACTAATGAGATAATAGTAATTTTGATTTTTCATCTTGGACTTATTTGGCATTCTGTTTCTGTTAGCAACCAAGTTGAGGTGGTTGATCTTCAAAGAACCACTACTAAAAAAACGGTATTACCGACGATTGAAACAGTCGGAAAACGGCTTTACTGATGGTTTTTCGATGAAATGAACATTGCTAAAAACCTGATCGGTAAAAGCTACCGACGGTTTTTCTAACAACCTTTACCGACTGCTTTCTGACTGTTTCATTTATCGACGACTTTTACCGATTGTTTTCCAACTATTTCATTTACCGACGACTTTTACCGACTAATTTCCAACTGTTTCATTTACCGACGGCTTTCTGACGGATTATCGACGATTTTCCGACTTGTAATAAAATGAATATTTTTATAACAAAATGTAAAAGTAGAATGTTTTTGTTAAGATGATCAAAATGACACCAAAATAAAAGGTTTTAATTAGTTTCCAATTTTTATTTTATACTTTTTTCTATATTTTTTTATTATTAACATTTAATAAATGTAACACCCCAAAAATTGGAGCTAACAAATACCTTTAAAAGAAGGTTGGAATAATTACAAGTCCATAATTTAACAAGATAAAACAATAGCCAATTAAGTTGTCTCCTAACTAGGAGAGGTGTTTCGCAGCGGGTTATCACCCTAAAGTCTGGCAATGGTCCAAAGGTCCGGTCCCCATAAGCATCCCCGATACTCACCTCGCACACCTACGCCTCCTTGTTACTAATACCTGAGATACACATCGACACCAAACAAGTGTTAGGCCAAAAGAGCCTAGTAAGTTGTACCAAACATATAAAGATGTAAAACATACATAAGAGCATCTTATTATGACTCATCTATATTCTTTACCTTGGCCCTTAACATCGTAGGTAATTGCTCTTTGACTAGTGACGCCTCGGTCCACTTTCTGACTAGTGAACACAAGCATTACACCCGGTCTAAACGACCATAACAATATCCTCGACCTTTCTCGGTTGATTTCATAATCTAAGAGATTATTCCCATAGAGTCTTTCGACCTTTATTTAACACATCATTGATGTCCGGTCTATTCGACCTCAACACAAACTATAAACCGTTCATGTTATAAATTTAAGTATCTTCAAAGGCCTCTTGACCTTCATTTTACACATCATGCCAATATTATTGAAGATTCATTTTCCTACCTATCATACCATGGCATACGTAACATATCATACATCATCCACATAACAATCAACACATGGAAAACATGAGTTAGTTCATATATCATGAGCATGCCATTTTCCACTCAACATAACCACATATTACTAATGCCTCTTATAAATGCATTTACTTCCAAATCTACAATTTAGGTATTTCATCCACAATAACATTTATTTGTAATAACCAAGCATATCATGTTAAATCAAGCAAGATGATGTGTCTCCAGATTAACAAAAGTTTTAGAACTCACTTTAGGGTTTGTAAAGCCAAAAGCCCCAAATCCTAGTGAAGCCCTAACTTACTTGCTTAGATGCTCACTTCAACTGATAAGAAGTTAATACTCTTAGATTAGTTTAGATCTACATCATGTAAGACTAGATCTACACTTAAATCTATTGATAGAACTTACCCCTTCAAAACCTTGGATGAAAATCCTAAAATGGAGAAACTCTTCAACAATGGTGGGTAAACCTTGGAATGAAGAAGATGAAAATCTAGCCTCGAACTTTAGTTAGTTGGGTGATGATTTCGGTGTGGAATTCACTCTCCAATCGTTATCGTTCTTCTCCTTGATGATTTCTCCATCCAAAAATCACCCAAGATGATGTATTTGTTGCTGCATTTGAGAGAAAATTCGTAGCTATCAAACCCAATGTTGAAAATCCTCCTTTAAGCTTGCTGCACATCCACGTGGGTTGTCCCGTGGCTTCAAGCCACGCTCAGCTTTTGATGTCTAGCAAAATCAGTAGCCCACATGGGATTCCAAGTGACTTTCTGATGGCTTAGTAGCTCACGCGGGTTGCCAAGTGACTTCAAGTCACCCTCCAGATCTAATGGCTTAGTAGCTCACGTGGGTTGCCAAGTGACTTCAAGTCACCCCGACCATTGATTTAAGCACTCTTTTGAGGCTTCACTTCTTTTCTCGAACACTTGATCACCAATCTTTTTCACCCGGTTACCATCATCTCTTTTAGCGCTCGGTTTAGCACCAGTTCTTCACTTTTCAAGCCTTTTCCAAATAATCCAAGCTATCGTTAAAATTCCTAAAATTTTGGGTGTTACAATAAATTACATAAATTAATCAAAATGTAGTAATTGTTAAAAGTAATACTTTTAGGACAGTAAAATGGAAATTTAAAAAGTATAAAGTATAATAAATAAACCAGAAGGTTGTAGCGTACTAGTTAAGTCATGTGGGGGAAGTGGCTTTTTAACCATTCTACCCTAGGTTCGAATCCAGGCGCTTCCAGATTGTGGTCACTGGGATTAACTTAGGGCAACATGTTTTAGCTGTCGGTGAACCTTGTCGGGATTAGTCGGGGCAAAGCCTCGGATATTGTAATATCCCAAAATTTTGATATATAAAGTTTATAAAGTATTTATGGACCTATTAGTGTTATAAAGTTGAATTCTATATAAATTATATATGTTCTATTTAGGTTTGATGGTCAAAGTATGATAAAAGAAACTAAAGGGGCATAGATGTAAAATTTTAGCATAAAACCCCATTTGAGAGAGTCCAGAACATTTTCATCAGCTTTTCTTCTTTACTCTAACTGATGAAGAAAGATTAGAGAGAAAGGGAAATAATTGAAGAAGAATGCAAAGGTTTTGAGGAATTCTTGAAGATCCATGGATGCATGTTAGGCAAAGCTACACATTGAAGAGTTCTAACCCTAAACCTATCTCTTAGGGTTGTAATTTGGCAAGATTAGAGTTTGTCAAAAGATCCAACTCAACTCAAAGTAAGTTTTATCTCTTCTATCTAAGAACTTCAGTGCTAATTGATGTTATGGAAGACCCAATGTAGTTCTATGTTGATTTTTATAACCAATAGGTCAATTTGGGGAAAACACTTGTAATTTAGGGTTTGATTCTTGTGGGTGTGATTATGTTTATACTTGAGGTATGAAATAAACTTGTTTTGATGGGTATATAAGTTTCTTATAGGTTGTAATTAATTTTGGGTCGAATTGGTTTCCTATTAGATGGATTTTTTTCACGAAAACTCGAAATTTGGTTGCTATCCAGAAATTTGAGCACGTGCAGGTCTGTCTTCATAAATTAATATAAATTCAACCATTTATCGGATTTAGGCGTATCTTATATTGCTGGAAAGCTAGGAACCTCTAGTTTAATCGATCTTTGCATCACAAAAGTTAATTCCAACAGTAGGTTTGCCAAAATGCCGAAACATAGCAGGTATGTCAGTTTCGGGTGTGAATTTTGGTAAATGTAAAATAAGATTATTTTTAAGTAATTGGCCTTAAGATTTCTTGAGGTGTTTTGGGGTTCATGAGTAGCTTATTAAGTATGTTTTTAGGCCTTATAATTCTTTTAGCATCAAGGTCAAAAATGTACTTCGGTTTGAGAATCCCGTTAAGTTATTTAAAGTAGTTCCGTTTAACCTTTGTATAGGTTTGGTCATCAAGTAAAATTATGGCTTTGTTGTGATCCTCATCACAACATCCAGGTGAGTGTACCCTGCAAATACCTGATGTTTGTTTTAAACTTTAAAAGTCATCAAATGTTAATTGGCTAATGATTGTGTGGGGATACAGTTAACCTTCGGGCTGTTATGAAATCATTGATATATTGATTGAAATCGTGATATCTTGAGCTTGCTTAATACTGTTGAAAATGGGATGCACTCGTATAATTGCTTGGTGATTAACTGGCATTTTGTGTAGTTGCAGTTGGGATGTTTATACTACAAGTGATTGTGTGGTTCAATTGGCTTAGGCATTTGGAACCTTGGGACNAAGTATCCATTATGACCGTGTGATTTAAAGAAGCTGACGAGCTGTCTAACCAAAGAGAACAAGAGTGGACTTGCGAGAAAGAGATCACCCACTCCTGATAACTGTTGTATGATGAATGTTTTGTGCTTCCCCGCCTTGACAGGAGATGTGGAAGTTCATGTGGACTTCGTTGACCATGGTTGATCACTATGGAAGATACGTTGTCCAATGGACTTGCCACCACATAATACTTGTTTTAAGTGCTACATCGTTAACTTGTGCATGCCAATTTAACATTGTGATTATGATGACTTAATTTAAGATGTTTAAAGGATTATTTTTGGTGCACTCACTAGCTTTACGCTAATTGTTCAAGTTGAAATGCTTTGTATCCGCGGGTGGGACTAAGAATTAAGCCTTAGCATGTGAGAGGGTAGAAGCTTTGGGGGCAGACTTTTGGTACATCCTTTTGAAGACATGTTTGGCATTCAAGGTTAACTTGTTATGTATGTTAATGGTCGGGAACCTAGTCAAGTAACACAGTAATTTGTAAAAGCTTAATTTCATCTCCTTACCTTGGGTCATGAAAATAATGTTTTGTGAATTTTGAAGTTTAGACCCTTAGGATGTTCAACGTACAACTTATATAATTATATTGTATTTTCAAAAGTTTAATTTTATTTAGAAAATTCTGGGTGCTACAGAGGCCACTAGTGAGCTTGAGCTGGTACACACATGTATGTATGTACGTATAAAGGGGTTAGTCAGGTCATTTTCGAATTTATATGTTTGACCCTGACCTTACATGTTAAATTTTCGTGTCGTGTCGTGTCAACCAATTTACTTAAACGGGTTGAAATCTATTATCCAAACTCGTTTATTCGTATCGAGTTCATGTTAGATTAACATGTCGTGTCAGTTTTTACCAGCTCTATTCATACTCCTGTAAAAAAGTAAGGATAAAAACTCTTATTCAAATTTTATTTGTATTGTTTTAAGATGGTGGTGGAAGTTTCTTGTGATGGCGCATACAAAAAAGTTTATGGTGACGGTGAGGTGTGAGACGGAATTGCACATGGTGGTAGGGTTGCCATGTCATGTAACATATATATGTGTACCTACAGAAGTGCTAAACGTGTGATAAGTAGAAAAATGATATTAACCTTTTATTTAAAAAATAATAGAAGATTTGTGGCTATAATCATCAAGCATGGATAATTCACTTGCATGGTAACAACCATGGAGAAAGATAGGAGTGAAGGGTAGTTTCATAATATTTATAAATAGGTTTACAAAATAAATGCATATATATAAAGGTTTAAATGAGAACGATAACTTTTTAAGAAAATGTGAGGACTATATATATATATATGGGAAGTATCATGTGAAAACCAATCATTTCTTACAAACTATGAGAACCAAATTTAAACCATCCATTTTTTCAATCTATGGCCATGATTAAAGGAGCGGTTACACCCTGGATGTCTAATTAACCGCTCCTTTAATCATGGCCGTAGATTGGATAAATGGATGGTGTAGATTGGTCCCTATAGTTAATTTGTAAAAATTATCTGGTTTTTATTAGATACGACCCCATATATATATATAGAACTCCCCCGTGATCGCATCCACCGTAACAAAAAATATATGGCTGAGAATCGTCCTCGCATTTTCTTAAATTGGCATTGTTCTCGTATGAATCCACCTATATATATATATATATATATATATAAGTAGGATTATATGAGAATGTTTCATATCTAAAAGAACACCCTCATAGCCACATATGATGTCGATCCCACATAATATAATAATCATATCTGATTCAATGGGTCCCACCATTGAATAAGAAATGATTTTATAGCCATACATTTAATAGGTTCCATCATTTATAAATANTATATATAGGGGTGGGTTCAAATGTGACCCACTTTTTGGTTGTGAACGTGAGGACAGCCCAGAGCGCAACACGTAGCAAGCTGACATCCGCGGGTCAAGGCTTATTCAGTCTACATATACTCGCGGGTTAGTGTTATTCCTACTGAATAAAGTGTTATGCAGACTGAATAAGCCTTGACCCGCGGCTAACCCGTGGGTAACCCGCCCACGTCGAAGTGCGACTAAGCCTTATTCAGTCTGCATAACGCTTTATTCAGTCTGAATGATAGCG
>LUCG01278137.1:0-11106 GCA_001633085.1 Carthamus tinctorius | reverse complement strand
TTGAAAATTTTTCAACACCCTTAAGTGTGCCCCCAACCATAAAAGTTTCTGGATCCGCCACTGCTAGGGAACACGGGAAACAAGGTGAGCATGGGCAAATGATTTCATAAAAGCTTGATTTAGGAAGGGCTATGGTTACATTTGCTACAAGGGGAAACAAGATTCTAAAAAACATTAACTCCGAAGAAAAAGAAATAAAGAATTTGATATAATTATATTTGCTATCTTACTCCACCATGGGGAGTGAAAGATTAACTATGCTAATTGGTCAATGAATGATATATTTACTTTGTTAACTAATATTCATATCATCATAGTCTCCCAAGTCTTACGATTCATTTCAAGAAAGAACTCATGATTAGGAGATTTTTGGTTCACCATGAGATTCATGATTTGTCACGTTAAAGCATGTCATCAACAAGTGGTGCCAGCCCAATTTTAACCCTTCCATGAAAATGGAACTTGGACATAAACATGGTTGTACCATATCATCATTTTACTGTGATGGCGGTACCCCAATATGCTATTAAAAAGGTAAGTTTAGAAAAATAATTAACTTGAAAGGGTGGTATGTTGTGGAATGGAAAAAGTTCGTCGAAGATAATTGCATTTAGTGTTTCAGAACATTTGATCGTTTGTGGTCATAAAAGCCTAATAAATCTCATGTGCAATGAAAGTCCAAGATAATATTTGCAGAAAACAAGTGGCTCCAATCACACCATCTCTTCTACCATCACATCGAGAACATATTCCGTATAATATAACACTCAATATACGGTAATTTTCCAAGAGATCAAATCTTGAACATCACTGCATTCAGTTCCTTCTTGAACATCAAGATGCATAAAATATTGGTCAAGTTTTATGTAACGAAGAAATACGAGAACAAAAAAAATCGGTTTAATGTATTCCACATCTCATACCTATATATATATATATATATATATTGTGTGTGTATGTGTCATGTATAGTGAAATGAACTTTATCCGACTGAAGGTACTCCCTCTTGACAAATCTTGGCTTTAATAGATATATATATGATACTTCAATATAATTATCTATCATAAGTGTGGCCGTGTGGGTATTTACTACAAATTCCAAGGCAGCACGGTTCATGCCCATGAACTAATATGCAACGTCATATAACTCTAGAGTAGCAACAATGGCGGAGCGCCATCCAGTGATCCACCAATTCAAGAGATGGTCATGATCATGTCATAGGAAAATTAACCTTCCTAACATGATTTTAATCCAGAGTGATTATATATGATTAGACAGTTGAGAATAAAAAATAAAAAAACTCACCCCCTAGTCTACCCTAAGCACTTGGAGCATCCCAGCCATGTTGCATCACAAGCTCATACAGAAATAAACAATTTGGGAAAGGTAATAAAAAAGATGAAAATAAGGGCTAGCCAAATAAAAGCATGGTCCTAATTCATACATCTGGATGCCAAATATGTGCTTAAAGATGTGGACCCATAAAATAAAGAGACAGAAATATAAAGATGTGGCTGTTGCATTCCTAGAAAGAAAATCACTCAAAAAAACAACCCAAACACATGCAATCCAAGAGACAACAAACAAACCATCCAACCCAAACAAAAGAATTAGCCTAACTTAAGACTAGAAATCAAAACAAGGGAAAGCAACATAAAGTTACTATGGTGTATAATTTATTTCATGTGAACAGTATTTAATCTCCAACCCAATGAACCTAAAGTAGATACTCAATTGATTCTCTACATGTCGACAGTCGACACCACCTTCACAAGATTTACTAAATGCTTGAAGTTATTAAGTAAACCTCCTTAAATTAATGTCCTTGAAAATAATTCTACCAAATCTAACATCAAAGCTTTGCAAATAAGTGAAAATGGCTTAAAATTCAACCAAATTAACTACCTATCTACTGAACTTCATCCAACAAATCCAAATTAACTTTTTTTTAATAAACTTCTGATCCAAACTTCACAAGATCCTAATAATCTCAAGGTTAAAATCACTTTTCTCAGTTACAATACAAGAGAATTTATGTTCAAACTCCAAACACAACAACAGAAACACACAGAGAGTGATTTACACAAAATCAAAAGCCCTATCACCAAATTAAGGATCAAACACTAGATCCACTACAAATTACACCAATAATTCGATAACAATCCCTCATTAACTCCAAATAAACACGAACAACAATCAAATCAAGCTATAACTTCAAACATAAAGCTAAATTCATCTACGGAAACTAAAATCTTCAAAACCAAAAAAACACGAATTAAACCTTTTCGTCACAAGCACGGCAGAGAGCAGCTTCATCAGCTGCACAAAAGAGGATCGCAGCAGCACTCTCGCAAACATCGCACAATGTTCGCATAATTATAGTAAACCTTTTTTTCTTCAAAGTACTACTACTACTACTGGTTCTGCTTTTTTTGATTTACTATCTCATTTCATTGATGAAATAAGCCATGATTTCTCTGCTCATCCAGATGAAATTGAGATCACAAGCTACACGATTTAGCCCTAAATTCTGACGTGCTTTAAGAGACAAGATGGATGTGTATACTCTCTGTGTGTGAGAAAAAAGGGGAAGAAGAAGAAGAAGAAGAACAGAAAGAGAGGAATTGACNATAAGTCGATTTTTTGTTTTTTTTTTTAATTTTTTTTTAAATAAGAAATTTAAAAAGTTGTTTATTTGATGTTAAGATTTTATCCAGATAGATAGAAAAATGTTATATTAAACAATTTGTTATCCAAAGACTTATTTCCTCTAGAAGTGAATTAAAATATTTATTTGTCTTTGTACTTTAAGGCTATGCGTACCGTGAGCCTTGGCTCAGTGGGCTCGAGCCTCCGGGCTGAGCGGGCTGCGGTACGCAACCATGGAGCTCGGCGGGCTGGGAGCCTAAACGGGTTGGCCACACCGTTGTTTTTGTGTGTGTTGTGTATGAGAGGGTTGGGATACTAATTAGAGAGGGTTAATGGGAGGGTTGGAAAAAAACTGATGTGGAGCTGATGTGGCAGTCGGGTTGGGAGGGTTGGAGTACTGATAGCCTAACTCATGTAAATTTAGGGTCAGGTTAACGTGAGATTAAGCTGTTTTAATGAGACTGATGAGACCAAAATTTTACGCGTGAAACTTCACAATAAAACATTATGAAGATTAAAAAAAATCGAACCTTTATGGTAAAAAGCACCATGAAAGGAAAAAATAAGATCTAGAAAACCCAAACCAAGATAAAAAAGAAATCTAAACCTTTATAGAAAAACATCGTGAAGGTAAAAATAAATAAGTTTGAACCTTCACAATAAAAACGTTGTAAAGGTAAAAAAAGAAGTTGAACATTCACAATGAAAAACACCATGAACGTGACATTTACGGTGTTTTTCATTTTGAATTTTCGGATTTTTTTTACCTTCACAGCGTTTTCATATGAAGTTTCATGTCTAAAGTCTTGGTCTTATTGGTCTCACTGGAACTGGTTAGTCTCACATAAACCTAAGTCTACAAATCTATGTTATTTTATACATTAGACTTGGGTTCACGTGAGACCAACATATTTTTGTGAGACCAAGTTTTTATATACTTGAAACTTCATAGTAAAAATTCTATGAAGGTAACCTTCACGATGTTTTTGCTATGAAAGTTCGTATTTTTTTTACCATCACAACGTTTTATTGTGAAGTTTCAAAGGTAAAAACTTGATTTTATCGGTCTCATGAAAACATGTTGGTCTCATGTAAAAACTTAGCTCATGTACATTATTTAAGTAAAAATAAAGAATAGAGTTTATTTTTCGAAAAAAACTCTAATGAGTTTCTTATGTTTGATTTGATAAAGATTATAAGATTATCTTCATACAAAGAAAAAATAGTTAATATTTGGTTGTGATGTTTTGAACCAAGGACGGACCTATATTGAAATCGAATGACACATTGCATGAGCCACTGTTTTATGGTTCTGTCCTAAGAAAAAAGAAATACATCTATAAATCACACCATTATAAACATCTTGTTATTAACTTTTAAATGAGCTCAAAATTATATTTTTTTTAGTTAATCATGTAACATTAAATATCTTATATATAAAAAATACNTTTCTATTTTTATTTTTTATTTTATTTTTAACCTCTTTAGTTTCAGTCCTCTAAAAAACTATAAATGTTTTATTTAAGTCCCTATACTTTGACATTTTCATAAATTTGCACTAACAAATTTATTTGCAGTCCAACGTTTATAAACATCGTGAAACACAAACCAATTCAAGCATTCAAGCCAGATCCTTATCTTGCTACCCTTGTATATATAATAGTGATATATGGAGAAACAGAGTGTCAGGTTCATACGATACCCCTAACTATTTGTGAGAACGCAAGAAACTTCGGCAATGTAGAAAATCACATATAGGGTGACAATTCTCGACACGACACGAAATACAACACGAACCCGACATGAAGATAAATGGGTTTATGTTGAGTTTTTTGACCCCACCAACCTGTCAAACCGTTTATTTCGCGGGTCGTGTTCTGGTTGGTATATGGGTTTACGAGTCAACCACTCAACCCGTTAAAGTTAATAATGTATGAAATATCATGTTCTCTTATGTGTACTTGCATATTTGAAAACCTTAAGATGTACTTTGAATAACCCATCAAATTATTATATTCTATCTTCATTTCTCATACGATCTATCAACCTATCATGGGACGTGCTCTGACGGCCCTTAAAAAGTTCCTAATTTATTATAGATAGTTACAAATTAATATTTACAAATATCATTGAAGTTTACACTTGGCAATCCAATTGATGGGATGCTAAATAAGGATCCAACATATTTTTACTCACTAATATCTATTGAGTTGTGCAAGATATCCATAGAGTAAATTATGGGATTGTTCCATAAACTTTATTTATTATAGAAAAACCTTTAGGATATATTTTGTTTTGAAATTGGTCCATGACCCTGACTAAGAGGATAATTCAGTTCTTAGATATTCATTTTCTTTCATTTTAATATTTCTTAGAATTGTATATATGTTCTTTCTTGGATATTCATCTTCTCTATTGTATCCCTTAAGATATCAAGAACAACTAACAATAAACGTGTATTAACCCATTCAAAAAGTAATGTAAAATAATAAAAGAAATCACCGTCAACATAAACTATATAAATGATACACTAGGAGCAGGCAATAGAAACAATAAGTTATCTCATGTTGCTCTAGGACTCAATTAAATAATTTATTTACTGTAAGTTGTGTCATGAAATATTTGAATGCTAAATTTTGAGCCACCGCGTTGCCTTTGTATTGACGATAAGTATTTGCAATGAGAACTTTGACATTGCATAAGTTCCATTTATCAAGCCAAAATCACAAACTAAACGTAAATCTCAAGATCAATCAACCGAAATAAAGTAGTCGGCATGAGTATCAATCAGAGAGAGAATGTTTATAAACCTTAGTTGTTGACACACACATGGAGTCTCTGTCACTTGCTTAAATGCTCGTGTCTTCGTGGTATGTATCCCGATAACTATTTTTACCAGATTTTCAAAATGTCAAGCTTTTAGAGTTGATTCATGATTTCTTCAATTTAACACACTTAGGTGGTGTTTGTAATGGCACGAACATCTTGCAAATTTTATTCTTCGGTTTACACTTAAAAATAATTGATCATAATCTGGATATCCATTAATTGAGAGTATTTTTTAACACGTCAAATAAAATATATTTACAAAATTTGGATAATTTTTAATCATGACAAACAAGGGGACATATAATTATCAAAAAAGAGATTCCATATAAATGCCAAGATCAATCAAGCATGTACAAAACTAATAACATATTTTCTAAAATAGAAGAATTAGGCAAGATTTGGCTTCAACCTATATTTTAGAATGAAGAAAAAATAAGAAATAATATGAAATTATCTAAATTTGAAGAATTCTTAAAAAAATCATTATCATGAGGAGACACATTCTTTTATTATATTTTCACCTGTACAAAAGTTTTAATGTTGTAATCTTTAAAATAAAAAAAAAAGTTAATGTAATTAAAGATTTTAAGTTTTGATTTTCTAAAAAAAATTAATTTTTTTGGTTTAAGATAGTCTAAAATAATAGTTGATATTAGTTACCAATTGTTAGCAATAATTTAATCTAATCACATGTTTTTGTCTTAGAAAATATTTTAGCAATAATCACTAGGATTTGGTGGACTATATATAGTATGATACATGTCAACACTTAATCACATGGGCATTATTTATCAAATAAAACATATGTTTTTGCAAACTCACATGTAACATATTAAGGAATTGGGGGTTCATTTATTTAGTGATATTTGTTTGAAATTGTAATTGGAATTTTGTTTTAATTTCATAGTTAGATTTACAAATTATCATTAAAATTTTATAAACACTAGATTTAGATACATCATAAGGGTAAATTAGTATTTTAAGGGATGCTTAATTTGACGAAAATAATTTTAATACATTTGGATTTCGTGAAAAGATTTAATATCGAAAGAACATGAATTTAAGAGGATTTGAAATTTGTGTGTGTTTAGTTTGTAGAATTTAATTATTTAAAATGAAACGTATTTCGTTATCTATAAATAATTTATTACAAAATACAAAATAAATATATTACATTTTTATTAATTAATTATTACAAAACAAATATTTTTAACATATCGTACAAAATTATTACATACAAATATGTGAAATTCCAACCACATCCATGGAATTTCAAAATATTTTTTGTGTTATTTTAATGATATCTTGAGATTTAAAATCCAGAAAACCTTTCAAACGTATTGAAACTCAATTCAAAGTAACCCCAATCCCAATTCAATTCGTAAATTGTGTGTAATGTGTATACACCGTGTGTTTGTACTTCTATTTTGTCTCATTAATGTATAGCGTTGGTCCCAAGTTATAATTATTAATCTCATTTCTTCCACATATCAAACAAACCGACTAAATATAAAGAAAGTACAAGATTTATTTTAAGCTCGAAGTTTGCTGTTGAAAATTACGTCTAACATTCAAGAAGACTTTCAAATGAGTGAAATCGAATATCACTAAAAGATATCATCTGCAGCTGGATGTGTATTTTAAATAATCAAAATCAAATAATCAGCTGCAATAAAGCACGTTATTGTTGTCTGAAGTTATACTTATCATTTTTTTGTCTTTATATTTTGGGCATTTAGAACATTTATGTACAAAATTAATTTTGTCTGCCAATTGTAACAACGGTCGTTGTCGTAAGGGTCGGAGTAACTTGGCATACGCTTCATGGCACTGTTATACTAGGAAAAAAATTTACATTTTTATAGGGTATTATCATATTGTTTTGTTCAGTGCCCTTATATTTCTTGAAACTACAATAATGATATACGTTTATTATGGTAGAGATGGTGTGCATGATGTTTTCCCCCTTCTTGGCTTGGGTTTGAATAGAATGTTTACCAATTTCCCTAGTTCTTTTACTTTTAATTTCGGGTTTATTGTATTTTTAATAGAAAAGATATTGGGATAAAAAGGTATAACAAGATTACATTCACAAGCAATAAACCAACCAACTGACTAATAACAATTTTGTAAAAAATATCTATGTTATTGTTTATTATAATCAAATTGTGTTTAGCTTCACCTCTGACTTGTTATCGTTGTTGAATTTTTTCTTTCATAACTTTGTTCCCCTTCTAGGCGATTTCATAAACATCGAAGTTTAAGATGAGGTCGGCATACTTCATGATTGTGAAATCCTGGGAACGGTGAGATTCTTTACCCCTGAATACGTAAGGTATTATTCAAGGCAGGGTTAAGGATGAGGGCTTAATGGCGGTTGAGGTTAGAGGACGGGGGATGCATTATCAACCTAGCAAACCAATACCCACCTTATTTCTATCCTTAGTCGAACTTCAAGAAAATATATAACACGAATTATGTTTTTAATCAACTTAAATAATTATCAATACGTTTTAGGATGAAGACTCGTGTAAGAAAAAAGAGTTAAGTTGAGAAACATAGAAAGGGATGTGGACTCTTGATCACGTTTAATCTCACCTACCGATGAATTACATTTCTCACATAAATTGATCTGGTGCATAGTATTGTTGATCTTTAATTAGGATTGATCTGATGATGGAAATCCCTTTTTACCTTTCTCACCATAAATTTATTTCTCAGTAGAACCTAACCCTAAGTCTTAGTCCTCAAAATGTTGATGTCTCGTCGTACATGAAGGTTCTTTAGAAACCTGGAAATTTATTACATATGATGATCGCAATTTTCAATTTATTTAAATAGTTGTTACGTATAACATATTTTAATAATATACAGATTAAGTTATATATCTTAAAACTGAAAAGTCGTTGGAATTGAATATAATTTTTTTTAAATTTTAATTTTGATTATTTATTTTTTGTTTTTGTAAATCCATTAGAGACTTAATTCATAAGATGATAAGATCTTAATATTTTGCGGAGTGTTAAAACAAGCTCCTTATTACTATAGGTTTGTCTGTTGTTTGGTTGGTTTTTCATTAAGTTCTCGATAGAGGCGTAACAAGATAAAACAACTTGTAAGTTATTCGAGATCGATTCAGTTAAAACTCGACAAGAATGAACGTGAATTCACGTTCAGCTCAATATATTAATGAGTTGAGTCCAACCACCTAATACTCAACTTAATAAGCCCGTAAGATACTCAAATATATTTTTATATAGTTAACTTTATATTATAACTTATAAAATATATTGAAAAAGATAATAATTATTACTTTATTATATTATCTAATTATCTAGGTATAATAAAAACAATTATTATAATGATATATAGATTCGACAATATGAAGAACTAAAGAAAGAAAGATTGTTAAGCAAACTTACCCATCCCATATTGATGGGATTTACCTTCAATGCCTTCGAACTCTAGTGTGTGTATATATATACTAGTAGCGTACCCGTGCAATGCAGCGGGAGTGGTCAATATAAACGATTTTGAAGTTGGTGGTATCAATAAAGATCTTCACGACGATAAGATTTATGTTTAGTCTTTACAAATTGAATAAATAAGGGGGCGTTCGGTTTCGCAGAATTTGATGGAATTCATGGAATTGGAATGGCCAATTCCATTGAACAAATCCATGGTCATGTTTGGTTCACGAAACGTTAACAAAAAAATCATTTAAATAAATTCCTTCAACCATGGATTTCATCATTCCATACAATAACTCATGGAATTCATTGGAATCCCTCCACCTCTCGTTTTCTCCATCTATGGCTTTCTTATCTCCATCCATCGATCTCTCATTCTGAATCATTTTACGGTTCAGTTCGATCTTTTTCGGTTTATTTATTTATTAAATAATTAAATTATATACATACAATTAAATAATCAAATTATATATATATATATAATAAAATAATATAATTTAAAGTGGTTCGGTTTGATTCAGTCTTTGGGGAAACAAAGTATGTTAGGTTCAGTTTTTTATGGTCGAGATGGAAACCAAAACCGAAACTGAACCGTTTTCGGGCTTCGGTTCAGTTTTTCGGTTTCGGTTTGGTTTTTGTTCACCTAACCTTTTACATTCCATTCCAATTCCATCCAACTAAATATGACCAAAATGTATGGTCAAATTTCATCCAAATTCCTTCAAAGTTAAATATCTTGATGAATTTCAATTCTATTGAATCCATTCTGCGAACCAAACGCGGCCTAATAATTATGGTTCAAAAACCCATTGACAATTGAAAATCCAATAAGTAAAAACTAATCCAATATAATCTAATTACTACATACATGAGCAACAAAAATTAGTAAGTTTGCTCAACTTTTAAGAGATTGCTTACCAAATGTTTTTTTTGAGCATTAACACAAAAAAACTATTTTTTTGGAAGACATAGTGGAATGGAACCAACGAACGACTATCACGAACACACATGTCCGCACGCATGCCTCCTCGGTGGTATCGGGCATCTACGGGTAGCCCATTAATCCGTCGTTGTCCCGGCCTAGGTTACGCTGGACCTAGAGCCCAACCTCGCCAATATCCTCTATCACAGAGCAACAATCGCAACATCGTTTATTTTGTTTCCACCATAGTATCTTCTGTGAAACCGCATCTTCCAGGATTCCGGTAAGTTTCCCTTCCATAGGTTTTAGAAATTCATTGATGCTTAACGACTGTCTAAATAAACCAAAAATCAATATAGGGTTCACCATAACTAAATTAATTGCCTAAAGTAAAATGGTTAACAGCAGTGTAACAAATTTGCAACAATCACAGAAATCATATGATAAAAGAATCGTCGTACCATGTGAAGAAACGACATGCTCATATAAATGGAATAGATTTAGCTAATATATGGCATGCTAAGGAGCCATTTATCAAACACTTACCTAGTAGGCGGCAAATATTCACCATTATCATTTACTTACCGATTAACAATTTAGTTCACAAAAAGACACTGTATGCAACAACTTACCCTAACTTCTAACTTACCCCAGAAGAAGAATCGGTTAGACCCTAACTTCTAACTGATTTTAAGAAATCGATTAAGATATAAATACAGAGAAAACTAAGATAAGAAAGAAGAAATCGAAATGTAAGTACCTGAGATGGTGAAACCGTCGGAAGAAGGCGTGAAAGGTCTGCAGTACCCAAATCGATTAACAAGAAGTAAACTCAGTGAAACCATGAGAAGAAGGTGTGAAATGGGGAAGGAGTGAGAAGAAGGTGAGCCTGATAAAACTCTTTGGAAGAGAGAAAGAGTCGTCTTGAAAGTTGAAACCAGCCTATCTTCTTGATAAAAGGAATGGTTGCTTGTTAACCTTGATAAAGGGAACAGTCACATCTTGGGTATCCTTAAGGTGTTGTACCTTAAGCATTAATAACGTATTGTTGAAAATTAAGCAATGTGCATTAAACAACAGTACATAAGGCTTAAGAAGTTGTTTTTAAGAGTTTGGTATACAAATGCTTTATAAAATAATATATATATATATATATATAGAGAGAGAGAGAGGGAGGGAGGTTCATGCGAGAAGGTAAACATTTTGCGAGAAGGCGAGAAGGGGTAATATCATATA
>LUCG01278117.1:0-12110 GCA_001633085.1 Carthamus tinctorius | reverse complement strand
TGAGCACATAACAACAGTACCATTCACCGAAGCTGGCATCCAAAGGAAAAATTCAACTCCCACGCCCAAGAGGAATAAATTCCATCTAATAAAACTCTAGAATAATGGTTGCAGAGAGTCAACCAAATACAGAATCCGATCACCGTCGTTCAAATCGTTACAAATATGACATGTCTTTAAAGAATATGGAAATAGTTAGGGAAATGAGAGAAATTCAATTTTCACGATTGAAAACTGAATTGGGATCAAAACTAGGCTGGTGTGATCTTTACAAACCAATTAGGAAAGAATCGTGGTTATTTAAGCACAAGGATTTTGAAGCGTATCTATATCTGAATCTGCGTAGATCTGGAGTGCAACTAAAAGTGATCAATCATTTGGACCAAGTTAGTCTTCAAAGCCCAAAAAGAAAGCAAGGCCCAAAACGAATAAAACTTGAAAGCCCGATTGATCATATAGTCTTCAAAGCGCATCTGAAGATAATCCCTGATCTAGATAAAAATGATTAAGTACCCTCGAGAATGCTTGACCAAAATTTTGAAAAACTTCAAAATTATCGCAAACTGCAGGGACTAGATTTGACGATTAAGCATAATTAATCCAGAATAAACTCCAGGGACCCAATTTGAACATTTCGTCCAAACTTGATAAATAAATAAGTTTGACAGTCCAGGGGTTGGCAGCGTCAGAATTGCAAACTTGATATATTAAATCACAAACAACTTCAAACTTCAGGGGCCAAATTCGTAAAAGCTTCAAACTAGAATCAAATTCTTGAATCTAGCATGTGAGTCGGATTTCTAAATATGTGACACGGATTTCTTCCAATTTTGACTTCCATTTAACAAATCCGACTCCTAAAAATTCGAGTCCAAATTTTTGTTTCCAAAATTCGAGTTCGATTTGGTTCCAAATCTGGGTCAGATTTCGACTTGAAATCCGAGTCGGGATTCGGTACAAAGTCTGAGCCGGAATCTCAGATCTGAAGAGTCGGGAGAGGACTTTCCAAACCCAAAATTCATTCCAGATACAATGATTTGATGAAGCAACTTCTAATATCCAAGAAATTAACCCTAAAGGTGCTTCAAATCCCAACCTAAACACCAATCTTCATCTTCCAGATCCAAACACAATACCCAGATAAAAAAAATTAAGAACGCAGCTTCAAAAATCCTTTTTTTCTCAAATCTGCTGAAAAGATCGATCAAATCGAATGATTTGTTTGGCTCTGATACCATGGCCCAGTTCAGCAAGATTTAAAGATAGAGAGGAAGAAATCAGATGAAAAAGATGGTGTTCTTGATTTATTAGAGAGCTCTCAAGAGCAAGAAAACACGCACACTTCACACACTAATTAGACGACTATCATCAGATCGCTTTACACTCTCTTCCCAAACCATAGACCTTTTATATATAGGGCCCATATACAAAAGCCTAAGTCCAAGCCCATACAACTAGCTATAACTTCTAGCTAATTACAAATTAATCATTCTTAAAGCTTACTTTATAAAAAAAATTCTAATTAGGATAATTTGGTTATAACACGGTGGCAGTGGTGGCGTGACCAGAAAAGGTGATGGTTGCGTTGGTGGCCGGCAGGAGTGATCGAAGGTCTGCAACAAATTTGGTCCCTAGTGATCGGGGCGATGGTGGTTAGAGAGGCGGTTCGCGACGGGTGGGAGAGGCGCAGACGGCGGTGGCGGTGGCGGTGGCGGTGGTGGTGGTGGCATGATTGGAGAAGGTGATGGTTGTGGTGGTGGTTGGAAGGAGTCNAGAGAGAGAGAGAGAGAGAGAGAAAGAAAGAAAGAGAAAGAGTTACAATTCGACCCTTCTTCTTTCATTCTAGGAAAAATACCCCTCACTTAACTGAGTTACTAACGAAGTTAGTGAGGAGGGACCAAATCCAAAGCAAAACACAAAGTTCAGGGACATCTTGTGTAGTTTTTAAAGTTTAGGAACGAGTTTCGTTGTTTTGGGTAAACCTCATGAACCAAATTTGTAGTTTACTCTATATAATATAATCAGGGATTTAAGGTGCAATTTGGAGGGGTCAGATGACCCTCATAAAGTTTTCAAAATTTTGTTTATTATATAATAAAATCTAATTTTTTTATACATATATATAATCTTGACCCCAAATGATATGGTTTGTGTACAACTTTTTTTAGTCCAACTTCATTTTATGTATTTATTTAATTTGTTTTCTACAACTATTATTAATCGTAAACTGTTAGGAAAAAAGTTCACAAAAACCCTACAAATTATTTCATTTAGAAATGGTTATATTCATGAACCATTTTGTTAAATGAAAAAACCATTGAATTTTCTCAATTTAAACAATTAAGCCATTGAACTTACTCATTTGAATGAATAAGTCATTGAATATTTTTTTCTTTAGATAAAATAAAGTATCGAACTTTTAGAAATTTGTTAATTACATTTTTTAAGCAAACCAATTTAGTTTCTTTTATTTCAAAATATTTCTAGCTGGTTACAAGTACTTTTTTTGTTAAGAGAATATATGTAATCAATTTCTAAAAGTTCGATTGTGTATTCATTGAAAAAATGTTCTACCTACTAAGTCATTCAAAATGAGAAACTCTAATAGTTTTTGCATTTAAAAAAATAGTTAAGGGACTCAATCATTCAAGTAGAAGACATTGTCAATCACGTGGACAAGTAACCATAGCTTAAATTCCGACCCCCGTCACTAAAATTTATGGATCCGCCATTGAATATAGGGTTTACTTAACCAAAGTGTATTCAACTTGTCATGAAAAGTTATTGTATGTATCGTGCTTTGATTTTTACCTTTTAGCGTATCAATACTTTAAAAATGACATTTTAATGTCTGGTTACCTGATGGACAGGTAACCGGTAAATTTTATAATTTTTCTTTTTTTAAATATACATCACTAATTAACTTATGATGATGATGATGAACATGAACCTCATGAACATGAAAATGATGACGATGAACATGAACCCAGATCAGAAGCAAATCAAAACAAAGCAATTTGATACAAATCTATGCCACATCTGATACAAATCAAAACCAAACAATCTAAATGAAACAAAACAAATCAATACCAAACACATCTGATACAAATCGAACCTCTGAAATCGATGGAAGTTAAAGAAGCCACCGGTGATGAAACGAAGATGATGAAACGAAGAAGATGAAGATGAACCCTAATACAGAAACCCCAAAAACCCAAAATCGAACCTTAACCCAGAAACCCTAAGAAGAAATCGAACCGTAACCCAGAAATCCAAATCAAACCCTAATCGAGATCCAAATCGAACCCTTTTCTGGGTAATCGGAGCCCCCAAAAATCAAACCCTAAATCTGGGTACACGAAGCCCCCATCTAGACCCCCCTTTAAAATCGAAGCGCACTTCAAAAATCGAAGATGAAGATTTGTTCAGGTGGTGTGAATTGTTGGTGAACTCGTCGGATGTGGAAAGTGGTGGCGCCGGCGAACTCGCCGGATGTGGCAGGTGGTGACGCCGGCGAACCCTTTTGGAAATTGCCGATGAAGATGAATGATTTGTCCCTGAAGATGAACGATTCACCAATGTTTGTTCAATATGAATGATTTACAGATGAAGATGACAGCTAGCTTAGTAGATAATTAGGTTTAGTGGTGGTGGAGAAGCATATTTGGGATTTGGGTTTTCTAGAAATCGCACATGAAGAAGAAGAAGAAGCAGATTGGGTTTTTTTTAAATTTTGTTTTTATTTTATTTCATTTGTAATTATTTTAATACACAAAATATACATGTCAGCATCCACATCAACAGCCACGTTATTAAAACCGGTGCCACATCAGCGAGTAACCTGCTATAACGTGTTTACATATGAACCCATTTTGCCCCTGTGAGTCCATTTCTAGTGAGAAAGATGAACAATAACACAATGATACGCTTAAGAAAGGAGATTTGGTGAAGATGATAAACACAACAACACAGACACGGAGTAAAATATTGAAAATAAAGAAAGCGGCTGTATTGATGGGACATTGAATATTCTTCTCACACACAAACCTAGAAACCCTATTACATTCCTTTTATAGGGTCTACAAGGAATGTTACAAAACACCCCCTTGGGGTTTACACAAAGATTCAAAAACAGAACCCAACTATTGCAAGAGACAAAAGTAAAATAAGCAATTAACATAGTTAGCCCTCTAACTTCTTGACAACTCCCAGTCAGGGTCTAACAATGTCCCCCTTTGGAGAAAAGTCAGAAGGGCGGCGGTTTGCTCAAAAGTGGCTCCCACTTTGACAGCTGCAGATATTCCTCCCAAGTGGCAATTGTTCTTCTTCGCAGCTTCAGTGACATCTCGACACACCGGTAAATCATTCTCTCTTTCAGCTTCTTCTCTATCTCTTCTATAGTTTTGTTGATCCTCCCCTTACCTTCCTTGAACCTGGAATATGGAATGTTGTCCATAATCAGTCAATG
Source organism: Carthamus tinctorius (assembly GCA_001633085.1). Lineage (NCBI taxonomy): Eukaryota > Viridiplantae > Streptophyta > Magnoliopsida > Asterales > Asteraceae > Carthamus > Carthamus tinctorius. The sequence goes on along the minus strand of LUCG01278117.1, from coordinate 7,642 downwards.
ATGGAGACCGTTCAAGACGTAGAGTAGTGTGCCATCACAAAAATTGGACAGTTCTTTGAGGCGCATGAACCGTCTGTTGCCTTTCCGGTTCTTGTAGACAATTCCTGGATCGGGTGAGATAATGGGATAGTAGATAGGATATTGATGGTTGTCTTTCAAGGTCAGATCAGGTCGAAGTAGATTCACCTTTTGTTGTCGGCTTTCAATGGCCATCTGATAGTACGTGACATGTGCGAAGTTGATGGTATGACGGATGTACCGTTTCAGAGCTTCGAGGCCATTGATGAAGCCTCGCGAACGAAGGATGGGACCTTGAAGATACTTGATCAGCACCAAGATATCTTCCAGGTCAATGATATCCAAATCTGCTTTCTTGAACTCGTACTCTTCTAACTGACCTTGTCCATACTTGAGAACGATGAATTCGGAGGAGTTATAGCTATATCGATAAGGCCGGACATGGACGACTTTGATGAACCTCCTCTCATTCTTCTGAATGTTGAGTTTGCGCCCGTAAATGTATGCAGTCTGTCTGTTAGAACTTAGATTTAGAAAATGAATTTCGTTCATAGAACGATTTCAAATCAAATGAAAACAGAAATATTTATATACATACAATCAATATATATATGTATTTACATGAAATATTACAATAATTCAAGGAAAGGCGTATTGACTAACTCGAATATCTTGAAGAGGCTTTGATGAAGATCGAACTTTGGATTGAGACCTGCGTTTGCAGTGTCCTTAGACAGAAATTCGTCCAACGTATAGGGGATTCGGACGTCTATCTAGAGGATTCAACAACCCGTTCAAGATACAAATTTGACCCGATGAATCGTTATGCTTCCATTGAATTCATGATGAAGAACAAAGAGACAGAACCCATATAATGTATGGAAAAGTCTGTCAAAATTCGTGCAAAACTGATGTATTTATACATATGTGTCGTTAACCGAATGTAACCGACAAAAACTGTCAACCGCGTTGGCGCGGATGGCAGCGTGGCCCATGGCGCGTGCGGAACCGTGCGGGCTACTATTCCGTCGAGACCAAAGTGTCCGCGCATGGCTCGGTGCGGGTGTATCTGCACGGAAATCCACACGGAGCATTTTTGTCATTTTTGTCGTTTTTGGAGTTTTGTTTGTGTGAGACAAAACCAAATACCCAACAATACCCCAGATTGTCTATTCAAACTCCAATAATACCCCACATTTGAATAGAAAATAAGCAATTTCAAGGTTTTTATTGTTCTATGTCAAGAAATCAACCATGACACGTATCGGAAAAGGTGTCTAGATGACTTGAACCTTTCGTAGTGATTATGCATCGGACCTACTTTGTGGGTAGTGACTATAAGTCTTGAACTAACCACGTTTTGTAGTAAGTCTAGACAATGCATATCACACATATCATGTTAATGCATAAAGCGATTCTTATCGTTGTGTTTATTTCGGTCGTGAACAGATCCTTCTTCATGAGACTTTTAGAAGACGTAGCCATATAGTCTTCAAAGACGCGACCTCACATCAATCTCATATAGGTGACACTGATCAAGAGCATTTCGTATTGTTCTACTATCAAGCTATTAGTATCATTAAGAATAATAATTCAACCCTAAATCGTCAACGGAAATACACAAATTAACACATCATAGGAATAGGCATACTTATGTATTGAAACTTGAGTCTTCCTCAACTAGTTTTCCTATTGAACCCGGACCATGGGATCTCCAATGTTACCAGGTTAGGTTTCCGCCGAGTAGTGACTCATTGAATTGGCTTTAGGCCCATCCCCCTCAATGTATAAGAGACTTGTTCTCTGTTAAGGCCTTTTGTCAATGGATCAATGATATTCTCTTTTGACTTCACATAATCGATGGATATAATCCCATTCTTGAGCAAGTCTCTTATGGTTTTGTGGCGACGCTTGATGTGTCTCGATTTGCCGTTGTAAATTTGATTCTTCACTCTTGTGAGAGCCGCCATACTGTCACAATGTATGCTTACGGCAGTTACAGGCCTAGGCCACAAGGGAATACCCTCTAGGAAGCTTTTGAGCCATTCGGCCTCTTCGGATGCTTTATCTAAGGCTACAAACTCGACTTCCATAGTAGATCGTGTGTTCACAGTTTGCTTTGAAGATTTCCAAGATATGGCTGCACCGCCAAGTGTAAAAACATATCTATGTGTTGATTTGCTTTCTGAATGGTTGGAAATCCAATTTGCATCACAGTATCCTTCTAGAACGGGAGGATACTTAGTGTACTGTAACCCATAATTCATTGTGTACTTGAGATATCGAAGTACTCGTACTAGTGCGTACCAATGATCTTTCCTCCTCGTGTGGGAGTGGTTTTGTAGTCACATAAATCACTGTGGATCAATCCAAGTACTTCGTTGGATTTTTCAGTGGATTTATGGGGATGGCTAGTAAATTTAGATTCAACACATATCTCACATTTAGTCTTGTTTTCCATAGAACATTTTGGTATTTGTCCAAGATTTATCATTCTTTCTAAAGATCGACAGTTTACGTGTCCTAACCGTGAATGCCACAAAGAAGAAGAGTCAAGAAAGTACATAGAGGCAGAGCTATAGCCCGCGGTTTTATTGATATTATTTACAATATTTACATCAACATCATTTGGTGCAATGCTTAACTTGAGAGCCCCTCATTAAGGTAGCCCTTCCCAACATATGCCCCACCCTTAGTAATTACAACCTTATCGGATTCAAATACCATCTTAAATCCCTTGTTACTAAGCGTAGGACCAGAATGCAAGTTCTTCGTTATGGTCGGCACGTGCAAGACATCGGTGAGTACAAGTTCCTTCCTCGAAGTAAGCTTGAGAATCATCTTTCCCCTTCCTTCGATCTTTGCGGTAGTGGCATTCCCCATGTACATTGGTTCTTGGTTATCGACACTTTGATAGGTAACAAATATGTGTATGGAGTTGCAAACGTGTTTGGTAGCACCGGTATCGACACACCAATCGGTCACGTTTGTGACCAAAAAAGTCTCAACCACACCAACGAATTGGTTTGGAGAGTTAGTAATGTTGGCTTGATGTGGGTTTCCTCCCGAACCACCTCCACCGGCGCCTCCTCCTTCGGGACCTCCATGGTCTCGTCTATGTCGGCAATCCTTTGCTCGATGCCCGGGTTTTCCGCAAACCCAACAACTCAAAGTCTTCTTCTTGAAAGGCTTTCGATGAACGGGGTGTGAGTTCGAAGCATTGAAGTGATGCTTGCCACCCGAAGCCTTCCATTTTCCTTTTGGAAACATTGACTTTGATGTGCTTCCAGTCACCATGTTTGCATTTGGTTCCAACGAGATTACGTCTGCTTTCTCGTTCATCGGTTGTCCTCTTCCACACAGAGTTTGAGTATCAATTTCTCAAAACTCATATCCTCGGACAAATGTTTAAGATAAAGTTTAAAATTCTTGCAAGATGAAGGAAGTTTATCAATTATAGAACGAATAACGAAATTGGGGTGAATGCCCATACCTTCGATTTCAAGTTCATGGACCAAGACTTGTAATTCTTCTACTTGCTTCACGACCGGTTTGGAGTCGGTCATCTTAAAATTCAGAAATTTGCCCACCACGAAGCGCTTAGAATAAGCGACTTCCGTCTTGTATTTCGCTTCCACTGATTGCCAAATTTCTCTTGCAAATTGAAGGATGAATAGATGTCGTAAAGACTATCATCCAAACCATTAAGAATATAATTGCGACAATTACATTCATTCACGTTCCAATTGTCGAGTGACCGTTGAAACGTGGCCATTTAAATATGGGTTGAGGCGTTTTCTCCCTCTCCAACCGTTAGTGTCGGTGGTTGATCAGTAAGAACGTTCGACACCTTTAAAGTCGTCAAGTAGAACAGATTTTTTGTTACCATCTCCGGAAATCGGAACCCTTAAACTTTTCGGGTTTCTCCACATGCGATTTCAACAAGGAAGATTGATCCATCGTCAACGAAATTTCTGTCTAAGATTGTTAGAACTTAGATTAAGAAAATGAATTTCATTCAGACAACGATTTCAAATCAAATGAAAACAGAATTATTTATATACATACAATCAATATATATATATATATATATATATTTACATGAAATATTACAATAATTCAAGGAAAGGAGTATTGACTAACTCAAATATCTTGAAGAGACTTTGATGAAGATCGAACTTTGGATTGAGACCTGTGTAGTGTCCTTAGACAGAAATTCGTCCGACATATAAGGGATTCGGACGTCTATCTAGAGTATTAAACAACCCGTTCAATACAAACTTGACCCGACGAATCGCTATGCTTCCATTGAATTCATGATGAAGAACAAAGAGAGAGAGAACCCATATAATGTATGGAAAAGTCTGTCAAAATTCGTGCAAAACTGAGATATTTATACATATGTGTCGTTAACCGAATGTAACCGATAAAAACTGTCAACCGCGTTGGCGCGGATGGCGGCGTGGCCCTAGGCGCACGGGGAACTGCACGGGCTTCGGTTCCGTCGAGATCAAAGTGTCCGCGCATGGCTCGACGCGGGTGTATCTGCGCGGAGATCCACGTGGAACATTTTTGTCGTTTTTGGAGTTTTGTTTGTGTGAGACAAAACCAAATACCCAACAATGTCGTCGTAGTGGCTGAAGATGAGATACCCCATATCTGACGGCTGGGGTCAAGTCATGCACTTTTTCCTGTTGGAAGATCCTTGGGAAGGACTCTTCTAGGAAAGGACGGAACATGACGGTGTGGTCCCAACTAAGTGCTATGACTGGTGGAATGACTGGCGTCTCAAAGGCTGGCGGAGTGTCTAACTGATCATAATCTGCTGAAATGATCACGTCATCCCTTGGCTGTTAGAATACATAGCTACTTGCAAGCTGATGAAGTATCAGTCTCGCTTCTTCACTGATTTCAGGAAAAGTGGTGTCTGTCGTGGGAACATCTATATCAATCATATCACACGCAGCACTTTCCTCTTCATCGTCTATCGGTTGGACGCCTGTGCTGACTCCCTCAGGCTTTTCAACCGTTAGGTAAGCATCTAAAGGCGTGAGACCATCCATAAACTGCTCAACATTGAGGGGTTGGTCCCCTATGTCACCCAAGGAATCCATATTTTGAGGAGTGGATCCCGGATGAGCTGGAGTTGTGGTTGACGCAGGCTATGATGCTGATTCGGAGGCAGAGGCTAGGTCAATGTGAAGTCTTTTCTCCGCAGGCCTCTCCCCCTCATGGCGATCTGAGTCATCAGGGTCGTCATGCCTCCGCCTCTAACTGTGCATGACAAGTAGCCTCAAGCTCACGAATGCGGGTATTGGCCGCCTCTAACTGTGCATCCCGGTCCCTAACCTTGTCTTCTAGCTCGGAGATCTGTCTTGAGAAGCTGAGAATCATAGCGTTGAACTCAGCGGCGGTGTAGAGCTCATCTCCAGCTTTGGTCTGATGTGGTGACCGTGTGGGCGGTGCAAGTCGGAGCGGTGAGGAAATAAGAGGTGCAGTGAACTAAACTGGTGATTCAGGCTCGGTTTCCACTGATTTGCCTTTAGCAAGGCGGCGCAATTCATCCACTTCTCTCTGGCATTCGGCATCCCTCTGTTCCAATGATTCCAACCTGGTAAAGACAGCTTTTAAGGCGCCATCTAGATATTCCTTCGAGACGAACTCTGGGATAATAACGCTCGGACCACTTAGGTTACCGAGTGACGAAGTAACACCCGCGAAGGATTAAACTCGACCTGTATTCATCGTTGGCGTAAGGTTAGCGATGACAGGACTTCCGGACGATGCTCGAGCCACATCATGAGACGTGTACGCTACATCCGTTCCGGCTGAGCCACTGAGACTCGAAGCTGTAGAAGCACCCAACTGTGTCCTAAGAAATGAAGACATCATAGATGTATAGACAAGAGGCTCTAGGACTCGATGTGTATACAAAGAAGTCGAGAGTTGAGGTAGCGTCTCTCTTAGCTCAACACCAACCAACTCCGAGTGAGTGGTCGGTGGAAGTTGTGTTAAATCCCCATGAAAAAATGAAACCACCGTCTATAGAGAGACGGTGGAGTGGGTGGTTGGGGTGTGCAAATGCACCGGTTGGCTGCTGACGTCTTGTTCAATACCTTCATGCAACTCATGCAGGTCAGTAGAAGATGTGGCTACCTCTATGTTGACTATGATTGGGCCAGACAAGAGTCGGACACCAAAAGTCCGTGGATAGTAGAAGGGGACGCCTTCGTAGCCTACTATAGAGAAGGTTCGAAAGCGTCTATCAGTGACTATCTGATCCACGGACGGGGTTTCTTCTTCTCCGACCCCTTGGACCTCTTCTTCTTCGGTCTCTTTTAAGATTTCTAACACCTCTTCTTCCTGGCGGGCCTCTTCAACACCGGCCTCTTTAGGACTCAGACCCTCATCTACACCCTTTCTCTCACTCTTGATTTCTTTTCCTCCTTCTTCACCATCTTCTTCTTCTATCTCAACAACTGCCTCAGTGATGGGAGAGCCGTGATGTATCTCTTCTTCGGCTCCCGTAGACTCAGATGAAGATCTAGAGTCCTCACCACTATCCTCAGGTACATCTTTAGGGCCAGAATCAGACTCAGTGGCCTCTAAAGATGTGGAGCTGTCACTGGGGTCACCCGATGGATCTTCTGGAATGATGGGGATGACCGCAAGACCTTAGAAGGATGAGCCACCTGCAGGTTTTTGTGTGACTGGAGTTATGGCCTCATTAGTCACTTGAGGTAGTGACTAATGGATCAGAGTCTCTTGCATCTGAGACTCGAGTGGTGGAAGAGAAGGATGTTTGAACCTGATTCTTCTCGGTCTCTATAATGGTGGAGGAGAAGGTGATCTGGCTGGAGAACTCGGAGTCGGAGCCGCTTCCTTCACGGTGGCAAGGCGAACATGAGCAGACGTAGACGACCATACTACTCTACCCGGTTGGTCCCTCACATCCACTCTCAACACTCTTCGTCCACATCCACCACCCCTGGTGGTCCAAGACCCCCAACCCAAGGTACGAGGGCCAGTCTGTTGGACGGGTTGCACAAGCGAGGGAGGACTCTTCGGTTCTGGGGAGTCCATACGTGCTTCTTCTCAACCTAGGGAAGCCCTATAACCTATGACACACTATGCCGTGTAGTCTTCCGTGTTTAGAACATGTACAGGTATCGTCATAGTGGGAATACCTTGATGTGGAGTCCGACGATTGACTCTGAGAGCTGGAAATGGAGCGATCTCCGGATTTCCTGAGCGCCGACGAACCACTGGCGTGCAATCCATATGATCTCTGATGATGAGCTGGAAGAACCACAACCAGGGAATGGATGAACGGAATTTGCGGCCCTTGGTGATATCTCGAATCATATCCACCCAAATCATAGTTGCCAGATCAATCCTCCGTCCGTAGATGACGGAATGGAAAATGTGTAGAAAGGTCGTCGTGATTTTGTCGACGCCCCTTGTCATGGAGGACAGACACCTGTTCATTAGGTTGAACAGGGTTGCCCACATCGGTTGAAATAGGGTTACGCCGATGTCAGATGGATTCACGATGGTTCTAGACAGTCCAAGTGCGCGGATATCATCAAGTAAGTTTGGAACCGAAGAGTTGCTTCATACTCCT
>LUCG01278078.1:0-12429 GCA_001633085.1 Carthamus tinctorius | reverse complement strand
ACCACCACCACCTCCGCCGTCAGCACACCCTTAGCACCACCACCTTTGCTGCCGCCACCAGCACCACCAGCCACCTCCGCCGCCAGCACCACTAAGCAATAGCCTATGGCTCGACAACTAGTTTATCAGCTAGTTTGCAAAACATAACCTTATCTAGTAATAAATTACAATTAAAATAAATAGAAAATATCTACCCCTAAAATACAATTACAATAAAATAAACAGAAAAGTTTCAATTGATTTATAATATAACTAATTAACTTCTTCCATATATCAAATTCAAAATTTCAAAGCATTTAAACACCCTCCTCCTTTTAAACACAAACACCTCCTACAAGTTCCCCTTTCTGAAGCCGCCGGAATTCTCATCGGAAAACAATCGCCGGTTTCAGGTTTGCACCATTCCACTCTTCCACCTCTCCACACTTCTCAACTCATCTCCCAAGTTTTCGAAAACTTCCGTTGTATTAACCTTCTCACACTCCATATCCGCCATTGATAAACCCTAACACCACCTTATTTACTGCCATCAACACCGTAAACACAAATTCAAACACGAAATGTACGAGTTCTACTTCTGGATCTGAAGATTCGAAGGCGGTTTTGAGTTGGAAAATCAACCGCAATGGGAGTGTTAGGGGAGTCGTTGTGTTTCTGTAACGGTTTAGGCAAGTCGGAGAAGACGAAATCCGCCATATTTTCAGGCAAAGGACCTTCCATGGCTCGAATTTCCACCGGCACTGGCTTCCTAATTCATAGGAACCTTCTGCTTACTACTCACGCTGTTCTACCGTCAGTGGCCGCTGCTGAGGCTGCCGAGATCCAGCTTCGAAACGGTGCCGGTGCTTTGCTTTTTCCTAACAGGTAGACACTGCTAATTTCGTGAAATTGACGTGTTTATGTTTGTGTTTCTGCTATTTGATCCAATTTGTAATTAGGATTGGTAGATCTGATAGATTTCAATTTTGCTAACCCTAATGAGTTGAATTTCGATAGTATTCCAGGCTGTGTTTGGCAAACTAGTTGATAAGCTAGCTCCAACTTGATAAGCTAGTGTTGACTAATAAGCTAGCCAAGTAGCTCATAAGCTAGCTTATGAATAAATTATGTTTGACAAAGACTAGCTTATGAGTATGTAAAATGACTCAAAAATGGTATCTTGGGGTATAATAATTAATAATTAATATTAATAAGGGTATAATTGGAAAAAGCTACAAAAAGCTCCTTATACGCTACACCAACTAGCGTTTCAATAAGCTAGCTTATGGTCCATCCAAACATGTACCGGCTTATAAGCTAGCTTGTTTTTTGCCAAACACAGCCTCAGTGTTTTTCCCTTATTTTTTATTTCCGGTAGAAGTCTACATTGAATTAGTTCAATAGAAGATATAAGCTTATGCCCTAAACCCTAAATCCCTAATAGCCAATGCCATAGGTTTCTTCCGCCTTCCTATAATTTTAACTTTTATGTCAAATGGGATAAGTATTAACTTCAAGTTGATTTGAGACTCTAAAATCTGTTAGCCCCTTTCCGAGGGATTTGGATTTTGTGAAAAGATTTGGAAACTTTGGTGTGTTCGATTTGTTGGATTTCTAATGGAATTGAATTTCATTCTTTTGTAAATAGTTTATAGAAACAAATTTTATAAATTTATAAAAGTAATTAAGTAATTATTACAAAACAAGTGTTGAAACATATTTTATAACATTATTATAAATAATTCCTAAATCTTGAGAAGTACCAACTACCCATATAAACTTTCTAAATTCCATGTTTGTGGGATTTCCTTTCGGACTTTCCTTTAAACCAAATGCGGGATTGCAATGGAATCGAATTCCAAATTTCACCAAATCCGGTAAACCAAACAGACCTTAGGTTCTTTTTTTTCCCCTTTTGTAATGCAAGTACATTGAACTTGAAAGAATACACTGCAGACATAATTGGTGTCAAACTTGTAACAAATTCACATCATATTTCCTTATGGAGAACACAGAGTTTGGCATCAAAAGGCAAATTGTAGCTCTCTTTTGATAGGAAGGAGTACTCCATGGATTGAATTTCTAGCCAGAGCATTGGATATTATCTGTTTGTTGGCTAAATTGTAGTAAATGTTATAACTTACAAGAGATGGATTAATTCTCACTATACTTCGTCTTCGTGATTGTTTTTTTTTTTGCTTGTATCAGTTTTGTTCAAACTTCAAAGTATTATCTTTTGGTGCCATTTTGAATACATAAGAATTTATCTTCTAATGTGCTTAAATTGATTATAAGGAGTGAAATATCCAAGCTTCTATTGAACTCTGAGAAAATGCTTAGTTAGATTTCAGTGTCTAAGCAAAAATTTTCACAACTAATCTGTAGTTCTGTACCTTTCTTAAGCTCCTTGTCAATAATGTCACATGGGGATTATCTGATTAGCAATCCCCGGGAAAACCATCATCCATCAAGTTTTGATACGGGACCACTTGGTATGCTATAATTAGGTCCCTTGGGGCACATGGAGGTAGACTGAACTTATGAACTATAATGTCCTTGATAATTTCGGTAGAGGTACCTTCTTGTGTATAGACAATTTATTTAGATGCTCACTACTCAGCCCTTAATTTGAATCAAGAACGGTTTATCTATTTGTTACTCTAGGGGTGCGTTTGGTACGCAGTTGACAGTATATGACAAAACAAAAACTTGCCGTTTCACGTTTGGTGTGATGTTAGACTAGGACAAGACATGAGTGAGTGGGACATAACTGCATTTTAAAAATCTCACCAAAATAGGTTGAGCAAAGTTTAAGGAGATGAGATATGTTTGGTAAATTACTTAACTACCCATGTCAAATTAAAACTCTAACAACATCACACAATTCTTTCACATGCTTACCTCACCCTTGTCCATCCAATCCTGTCTGCATACCAAGAACACCCCTAATGTTTCATCAGTTAAGCTAATGCTAATCTTTGATACAACATTACAACTGTAAACAAAGAGTTATTAGGCTCCATGAAGAGGATGAGACCTGCAACAACCTGTAAGGTTACACCTTTGTGACCAAAAGGTCATGGGTGTGAAATGCATGCGAAAGATTGCATACAAAGATTTCATCGCATAGTTGAGGAGTCTTGGTGCACGACGGTTGCCATTTTTCATCTCTTGTAGAAAGTTTTGAGCAAAGACTCAGCAAAATAATAGCTCAACTTTGGCCATATTTGCCAACCATAAGTAGCTTATATTTTAAGCTTATTGAAAAGTCTCATTTGGTTAGCCATCTCAACTAGCTTATAAGCTCGTTTTACTTCAGCTAGCTTTTCAACATGCTGCAAGTTTTCTTTTTCCATTTATGCCCCTTGAATTTTTCAATTTGTTCTTTTAGGTCATTTTACATTGTAATCCAGTTTATTAACTAGCTTCCTTTTACCAAACATAACTAGTTTATCAACTGGCTTATTGGCCAACCGTTAGCCTTTCAATCAACAACTATTTTATCAACTAGTTTTCCTAACCTTTGTCATAATTGTATTTCACCATGTAGATCGCCACAACCTTAGAAATCATTACTTGCTAGTGGAACATCCAGTTAACCATGTTATTTCTTCTTTTACTATTATATATAAGGGCCGGTTTGATTAATAGGCTAAATATCGTGAGAAGTTAAAAAGAGAATGTCAGGGTAAAGTTCATACTCGAATCATTGAAAAAATTCCATTTGAAGATGCATATGTGAACTCATATGAATACTTTGTAACGTCTTATCACATAAGCATGCATCTTCGAATAGATTTTTTTCTTTCTAGATTTTTTCAGTGATTCACATATGCACCTTCCCTTCTTACCTTCGTACGATATTTAGCCTATTATATTAACCTTCACATGTTTCAAATGCAATCTATCCCATTTGTACAACCAATGCAACCCAATTGAGATATTTATGGAAATGATGAAGGTTCATTTATAATAATTTAGATATTTGGGTTGGGTTTCGATGAGAAGTTGAGGTTAGCATGAGAAGCGTGAGAAGTGGTTATCAATTGTTGGATGCACATGGATGCAGATTAGGATAAGATGCACCAAGATGCATCCGATCAATTTTATTCTAAAGCCCAATTCATGAGATTAAAAGAGATCAAGGGTTTAGATTCACTTCTCATGTTTCTCACCGTCAGCTCAACTTCTCACACGATCTTTCACCTTAGATATTTATGGAAGATGATTAGGGTTCATTAATTATGATCAATGCTTTATATTATGAAACAATCAAGATATTTATGAAACAATCAAGATATTTATGAAACCACATATTCACTAATGGACGGTTGAGATTGAGTTGCAATGCTGTACAAATGGGATAGCTTGTATAATAAACCACCTCTCTCTCTCTATACACACACGCATCCGATATTTTTTCCATTTTAGTTGATCCATATTATTTCAAATCTTCTTTCCCCTTATGTTATTCCTTGTACCTTCTAAAATAATCCCTTTAAGGTTGGTATAAAAATGTGCACTCTTGCTTTTGTAAGTTTCTCATGTCATCAAAACCATCAACAGGTTCTTCATCACTAGCTCTGTGCTTGATCTAACCATAGTCGGCTTAGACGTCATCGACGGAGAGTCAAACCCCCTGGTCCAACAGTCTCACTATTTGAAAACATGCTCTAAACCAAATCTCGATCTCGGTAGTACAGTATACCTTTTAGGCTACACCGAGAAAAAAGAGCTAACCGTCGGTGAAGGTAAGGTGGTCATAGCCACCGATAACCTCATAAAAGTTAGCCCCGATGGTCTTAGCTGGAGCCCTGGTTCAGCCGGTTTCGATGTCCATGGAAATCTTTCTTTCATGGTCTGTGACCCGATGAAGCTAGCCACATCCCCGAACACGAACACAAAATCGTCATCGACTTCAACTTCTTCGACCTCCTCTTGGAAAAAGAATCCGCAAATGCAATTTGGCATCCCGATTCCGATAATTTACGATTGGTTAAACCAGCACTGGGAAGGTAGTCTTGATGACTTGGTAAACAAACCGAAACTACCCATTATTCGGTTGATGTCCACTGGCCAAAAAAGCGAACACTCTTGTTCTTCGTTCACCAAGAGACGGGTTTTCAAGACGGCCGAAGACGAAAACGACCCAACGACGCCGTCATCGGGAAATATGATCTCGAAACCGAAAGATCGAGATCGTCCCGGATCTAGTTCTTCCCTGATGGCCAAGAGTTTTCAAGACGAAACTCCGCCCGTAGATCAAAACCGTACCCAGGGAATCCCGACCCCTGAGATCTACGATTCTCCGAAACTGACCTCGAATCCTTTTCGGAAAACCGAAAACACCCAGATTCAGCTCTTGGATATCAACTTCCCTCCCAGGATAGCCAAACCGACTCCCGCACCCCTCGTGGTGAGAAAGCAAGAAGCTCCGATAGCCGAGGACGAGATTGTTTCAACAGGTTCCGTAAACGGGGCCCACAGCGAGGTCCAGTCGTGTGCGTCCCCGATCGAGTTACCGCAGGGGGAAAATGGGTATAACAGCGATGGAGAGATCACAATGTACTCGGCGGAAACTGCCGAGAGCCGTAACTACCCGAGTCCGAAAGACGGAAGATTTCATCATCAGCAGCAGGCGGTAGGGAGGAGCCAGAGCTGTGTGAATTACACCAGATGGGGTTCGGGTTCGGTGTCGGGGTCCGTCCAGAGGAACCCGATTGGCCGAAGAGATACAAAAGGGTATTCACAAGGTACAACTTCTCAAAGGAGTAATGACTATTATAGCCCTACCGTGTCGTCGATCATGAAGAAACAGAACAACTCGGAGCGGCAACCTTATCGGCCCCGGCCTCGGCCAACGGCAATTCGTTCGTCTCCAAAATGGACATTTTGAGTTCGATTTCGAGGTAATCTGTATCATCATTTTATATGTTTAGTCTCATTTTTTTAAGCATGATGGAAATCTTTCTCTAATTCTGTATAATGTAACTATTTCCATAGAGCCTAAATGTGCAGTTTGAGTTAAAAGATTAATCACAAAGAATCCCATTACCATCCTCGATATAATGTAATAAAGTTTGGTTTAGTTTATATTTAATGTAACGAGGAACTTTTTTTTAATCAAGTGATGTAAATAGTTTCAAAATTTCCTATTTTGTATTCATTTTGACCGGTAACATGGTGGTTTTGTAATATCTGATGGCATGAGTGCCTCTTTACGAAAGGGTTGACGGCAAAGTGGACGAGGAACTTGACACCATGTCATGAAATGTTACAAGATCAACAGGTTACCTGTCAAAATGGAAAAAATAGAAAATTCTTGAAGATTGTTACATTGAAATGAAACTTTGTTACGTTGGTCGGTGAAAATAATATATGTTCTATTTTGTACATATTTTGATCGATATCCCTATATCCCTATGATCATGTAACATTTGCTAACATTAAAGGGTTACAAAGAAGTGGATGATAAAGTTGGTATGACCACTTTATCAAATGTAACAAGATTAATAACTTATCAGTTAAAGTGAAATTTTGTTGCATAAATAGGAAATTTTGAAACTTTGTTATATTGAACCAGGAAAAAAATATTTCATTTTATACTATACAGGAAATAAGATAAACATCATGCATTTTGCTCTTTATTTACCTTTTTTGTGAAGTAACAAAGTTATAATTTTTATTTTCAAAACGATATTCAAACATGACAAATACACGAATCTAAACACGCCCTATTCACGACACGGATGCCAAAGACGAAATGGTGGCACGTGGGAGGAGGGTCGTAGCAGCACCCGAACTTGCGTCAGACAATCCGAGCTCCTTGATCAAACTCGAAACCATGATCCTGGCCACATAAGAGGCACCCGAGACCAACACTGCATTAGCAACGTTGTACACCACCGTTAGAACGTACGCGAAAAACCTCTTGCACCTAGTGACATAAGCCTTGAGTATTGCTAGCAATGAGACACAAAAAAGAGACACAATTGCAACGACTACGATCGTGTAGTCCTTGTTGCTGGTCTCACGATATGAGAACCTGTAGGTCACCGGTGGGACCATCCCGAATACGACAAAGGACAGTATTGTGAAAACCGTGTGGAGTGGGAAATAGTTTAGCTGGCCGAGTAGCTCTTTGTATTTGTGAATAGCTTCTTGGTTCGAGTCTCCCTTGTTGAAATCGTGTGTAAGGTCCCAAAGCTGCACATCGAAGTTTTGTGATCAAAGGGTTGGTGTTTAAAGTGCGTTATATGGTTAAACGATGAAGTTTTACTTACGTTACACCCGATGGCAAAGATCCGACCGACTACGCTTGCTAGTGCAAGCCACGATGTTCACTATAACAGATCGAAATATCATTGTTAGATATGATACCAAGATACTTCAATCCAAACGAGGTCCAAAAGAGTCGTTATGGACTCCAAGATACTAGAAACCCTAAAATAGGAAAACGAGCTCAACCAGGTAACAATGGCAAGGCCCATTAACCTTTGTTGCGAATGGGCTAGCATCGACTGTTTTGTTATGCATTTGGACTAGACAACTTTGGACGATTGAGAGTGAGACATGCTGGTGAAAGAATTGTGTAAGGTTTTAGAATTTTGTTTCTACATAAGTACTTTAGTAATATATCAAATTTCTATCATTATCTTGATATTTGTTCCACCTATTTTGACGAGACAGAAAAATGCATATTTGTCCCACTCATCTTTTTTTGATAAGGTTCACCCGGGTTTGCCCAGACTACATCCTTGACAATTTTTACCGAGAGCTAAAGCATGCTCCCCTGGGATTAATACTCAGTGGCCCCTGGTTGCTCACCCCCGGATTCGAACTTGGGTGGGTTTTTCCCCAACACCAAGCCTTAACCAGTAGACTGCCCCATTGAGGTTTTGTCCCACTCATCTTCTATCATGTCATAGTGTATCTCCAGGAAAATGTGGGACGACAAGTTTTTGTGTGTGTATATATATAGAGAGAGAGAGCATCTAATTCATGTACATAAATACATATGATTCACGTGACTTTGAATCTAACTATATATATACATACATAGAGGGAGGTTCAACGAAAAATCTCAAAAAAGTGGAAAACCGAGGAACACCCTCGTAGTCCTCCATCTAGACTATATGCACTTGTGCATACAGGTACTTTGAGTTCTGTTTGTGTTGTTATACACAGGTGCATCATGCACCTATGCATATGCACGTGCGCATATTACAAAATTATCAGTATTCACAAAGTGCATATGGTCCAGATAGAGGGTTTTGAGAGTGTTCTTCGGTTTTCCGTTTATTTGAAGTTTTTCCCTTGAACCTGACCCTATATATACATAGGCGAATGATTATGTGAGAAGTTGAGTTAATGATGAGTGGATCTGAACTATTTGATCTGTTTAATCTCATGCCCTCCATGAATTGTGCTTTAGAAAGAAATTGATTCGGTGCATCTCATCCTAATCTGCATTCATTTCTCATCCAATGGTTGATAACCGAAGGATTTCACCTATTCTAACATGGTATCAGAGGCACATTGTAAACATTTGGGTACATCAGGGTCTATCTACCTCCATTTCACTTATTCTAACATGGTATCAACTGAACTTGACCTATTCCTTTTTAACATATATTGAAACTTTCTTTTTCGTATACCTTTTAAAAACGGTAATATAGGGATTCCATATATTCTCAAACGGTCGTGTTCAATTTCAATCAGGGACCGGAAGTTCGAAACTTACCTGTGGGGGTATCAGCAGCAGCAGCGGCCACAATACTGAAGCTTGCAATGACCACCATTAAACCTCCATAAACGATGCTCTTCAACATCTCCAAAGATGCTGATCCTTCTGTGGTTGGCGGTGCACAATAATCCTTACTGCATGCAACGATCTCGTCACCAACCGATGCATGTCCTTCGAAATTGCATTATAGTTTAAACCAGAAAAGGAACATTTATAAAATCTTCTAACAATTCGGTTTCTCGCCTTACCAAAGTCCAGCAAGACATCGACCGTGTTTTCAGTCAGATGAACTCCACCTTGACGGAGCTTCCATCCACCATCACGATCGTCGTCTTCTGAAGGGGAAGCTTCTCCGGAATCACCTGCAACAAAACAATTGTTTTTTTTTTGAGGATATGTGGAACTCTTTTGAATCTAAGGAATCTCATACACAAAAACAAGACGTTCGAATTTCCAACATATATAAAATCCAAATGGACTGTCTTTAAAACTCCAACAACTTCAGATTAACTTTGTATACGAATGAGACCGGGCATGACTTAAGAGAGTGAGATACATATGACATGGGTAATTTAGTAATTTATCAATTTTGTCTTATTTTTGTCACAAAAAATTGTCACATCAAACAGGGCTCATCAAAGTTTTCTTTGTTCAATTATGTCCTGTCCTGTCTTTTTACATGAACTCAATCAACCAGATAAATGCGAAAAGTGTATTTAGGTTATTTAAGGGGGTGTTTGGGATTGCTTATTAAAACTCCTTATTTGCTTATTGCTGATTGGAACAACAAATAAGCAATGTTGAGTGTCTGGATAAAATGCTTATCATGGTGTCAACCAGCAGATAAAGAGTTTTTAAAAAAGTTAAAATGTTTTAACTTTTCCAACCAACAATAAGCAAATAAGCATAAAGTGTTTTAAATAAGCAATCCCAAACACCCCCAAATTTTGATGAGACGTTAATTTGATCACTGAGTCCCTTAAAAATGAGATTGTAAATTTAAAACCTAGATTTTTTTTTTCAAACGGTAACACAATTTGACTATAAGAAATGTATGTAGAGATATTTTTTTGGTGGTTGGTCCATTGATTTTCATATATAAAGTCTCAAGTTGAAGTCTTGTTACAAGCAATATTTTTGTAATACGATAAATCTAAAATTAAAAGCTAAAATCTAGAAAAAAAGGTAATGACACTTGAACCCGAGACCTCCCATTTGAAAAGTAAGTAACTAACCAACTCTACCAAGGAAATTTTATGTCCTTGTTGCAGTTTCAAAATATGTATGGTGGGACACAACAAATTTATATGGTGGCACACGACCTTGTAATTTTTTACACTACGATCGAGAAATGAAACGGTGGCACGTGCCACCGTAGGCACTAAGACAGGTCTGTCCATGCAAATAGTAGTTTTATAGTTAATTTTTTATTATGTATCCTAACACATACCTTCGAGTTGGAAGTGATCCAAACGGAATACGTGTCCAACCAAATCCTTAAATGTAACTCGTTTGTATCGTGGAAATTTTAACACGTCCGTTGATCGGATACATGATATGATTTTAAGGTGTAATGGTTACAAACAACCAATTTGCTTTGCACATTGGGACATCAAATCTATATTTAGAGAAAACTTCATATTTTTCTATTTTAGCAAATGATTTAGCAACGCTTTTGGAGCACTTCAGAAAGAAAAAAACCCAAATTTTTGTATTTTAGCAATGTTGTTGGAGATGCTTTTACGGTAGGACCCAAATCAAGCTGCTTTACTAAACATTCAACCAATCCATCTTCAAGCTGCTTTTTTATAGATCCTACATTTATGCAATTAAGAACAGAGGCATCCATTTTGCTGACCTTTTTTAATCAGGAAATGTTTAAATAATTGAAAATAAAGCTAAATGTAATTCATATAAACCCTTTTAAGGTTGCTTTTAAATAACTTAAAAGCACGTGATTTTGTTGCTTGGCACGTGTAACTATGTTTGGCAAAGTAGTTGATAGGTTAGCTGTTAACTAATAAACTAACCAATGAATTAGTCATGTTTGAAAAATATGATGATGTCAAATAAGCTAAAGTACATGTTGAAAAATTCTCACTTCCGACATATAAGGGGCATAAATGGCAAAAAGCGAATAAGGGCCTATGGAGCTTATCTGAGAATCTATCTCAAGTAACTTTGCATAATAGGTTTTTCACTTACATACTAAGTCAAAAGCCAAAACATTTGATGTAGATTAAGAGATGTCACTAATCATAATTGTGGTTACAAATAAATTGAAAAACAAGATATTATATATACAAAACCATTAAAATATTTAAAGATTGAATTTGAGGAACATAAAACGGTCAAGCTTATTTGAAGCAGAGACTGGTTGCCTCTTCATATCATCCATCTTCTCTTTATGGCAACCAACCATAGCCAAAAAATTAACAATATTCGCTTTATACAACCTTCTTGTCTCACCTACAGTTAAAAAAAAACTTATCTAATACCATCTCCAACCATAAACACTAAAAAACACTAAAAACACTAAATTTGATGGGTTCATTAATACTAAAAAAGAAAACAACTCCAACCATACTCTATAAAAAAACACCAAATGTATGGACCTCAGGTTAAAAAGTGAAACAATTATATTTAAGTCCATTATAGATAAATCTAACTTTGAATGTAAATATTGCAACTTTTCACCAAAGAATACCATGTTCGTTATTGAGATCAATGACCATATCATCTAATTGTTGGTTGAACAAAGATGAAGCCTTTAGAACCTCGCCAGCACATTCGCTGTTTCTGATATTTTGAGCCAGTTCTGTTGGGCACCAGTCCTAATGGACCAGTTTAAGTCAAAAGCACCATGCGATCTCCCAAATTGTACAACCTCTGTAATCACGACAATGAATATGTATAAGATACACTGCACTGTTATAGGAACTTACTGGCATCGATTTTTGTAACAAAATTGTTTTTTTAGGACGCTAAATATGTCTAAATGTCCTAATGGATGCAAGGGGCGAGAAAATCAAAGAAACTAATTATCATGCAAATGAAGGGTGGTTGGACGGGAAGGAGACGGGAAATCTGAAGGCTTAATGTTGATTGCCTTCATCAAATTCTTAACAGGAACTTCAGGTACCAAACTGGACTCCATGGACATCTTTTTTTTTCAGGAACTTAAGGCACAAGTCATTATGCAATATTAAAATTTGATAACTTAACATCTTGGAGCTCATCGTTGTATAGGTTTCATATCATTTTAATACTTAAATGATGAAGCAAAGTAATGAAAGAAGTGATAATCTATAAACTAAATAAGCAAATATTCAAAGGTATATTGAACTAAACTCATAAAAATCAAGAAAAGAACATAAGATTAGTTCATCATTGTATCCGAAAGTGGAAAGACCTAAGAAATGGAAACATTGCAAACAACAATTACCTTGCTACGGGTGACTTTCCAAACACTTAGCAGTGCCGCTAGCAGAGGAATTCTGATGCTCAAAATGGAGTCAGGTAAACAAATTGAAGAATAAATATAGTAGAGTGAATTACATATTTGGTCCCTGTGGTTTGGTCGTTTTAACAGTTTGGTTCCCTAAAACAAAATATCTATGGATTTCGTCCTCGTGGTTTGAATTTCATAACGTTTTGGGTCCCTATTTTTAACTCCGTTAAAAATGTGCCGTTAAAGTGGTCAT
>LUCG01278023.1:0-11065 GCA_001633085.1 Carthamus tinctorius | reverse complement strand
TGTGTCGTGGATGGCACTAAGCTCTTGAGGTAGGTCTAACTTGTAGGTGACTGGTCCAATTCTTTCTACGCACTTGAAGACATGGCCTCTTTATAAGTCTTAGGATCATCATCAGAGTTGATTGAGAAAATGACCTCTCTCATCACTTAACTATCAGTCCATTTTACCAAGTATCAAAGAAAATCATCTCCTAGACTTTTCTTTTTTCTTGCTCCATCGCTTCCACGTGGTTTGTCAACCTTTTGTGAGGTTTTCAAACTATCACGAGATGTTCCAAATAGATTAGAGTCCAATGTTCTTTCCAAGTTTTCAGCATCTTTCGAGAACTTGTCTTCAAAGAATTCCACCTCTTTTGATTCCACTATCACTCTCGATTCCTTATCCAATGATGTATAAGCCTTGCTAATCCTAGCATATACTACGAATTTCCTTTTAATAGCACTGGTTCCTAATTTGGATCTCTTTGAATTAGGGGCTTGATAGGAGCAACACAATCCAGACTCTAAAGTAGTTCAGTTTGGTTTTTTTCCTTTCCAAATCTCATACGGGCTGGTTGGAATCACATGACTTGCGATTTGATTATGAACGTGACCAGCCATCAATAAGGCTTCTCCCTAGAGATTTGTTGTTACACTCGATTAGTTCAACATACAGTTGACCATTTCAACAAGTGTCCGATTCTTATGTCCGACCAAGGCATTCTGTTGAGGAGTAAATGGTGAGGAGCGTTCATGTTTGATAATGCTCGCTTCGCAGAAAGTAACAAACTTTCTACTAAAGTATTCCCCGCCTCTGTCTGATCTTAATATTTTGATTCATTTTTCAATTTGATTTTCTACTTCAACTATATAAAGTTTGAAAGCCTCAAAAGCTTCATCTTTTCAGTGTAAAAGGTAAACATGCAAAAATCGGCTAAAATCATCACAAAATGTAATGAAATATCGTTTACCTCCACTGGTAATTATTCCATTTAATTCACAGAAGTCAGAGTAGATCAATGCCTTTTTTTACATATGGAAAAGGTTTCTTTGTGAACTTTGATTAACACAGGTTTCACATTTTTCAAACTTTTTGTTGTTAATTTCAATTAATCCTTTATTTTGCAAAAGATTTTAATGTTCTTTATGTTTGTCTGACCTAATCGTTTGTGCCATAGAGAAATAGAACGCGCAAAATAATTGAAACTAACTTCATTAACAAAATCCACGATTACATCATTTGAAAAAAATAAAAAACACCACCAGAAGACCCACTATTAGACACATAATCAACAACCTTACCAGACACAACTAACACGTTACTACCAATAGATTCACTCGGGGCAGCAAGTTCACTTGGACCAGCAGGATCATTTTCGATCAATATTAGGCGATACATACCCCCAAGACTCGTATGACTTCCCAATAAAAAGTTTTCCTCTTGGACATTACGATATGGCCATCAGCCCCTCAAATTCCAAAACCATTTTCGTCAAGTTTTCTATACAAAACAAGACACATGGAAATGGTAGGCACATGTAGAACATTCCTCACAGTGGCTATTTTGCCTGAAGTAAAGTTAAAACAAAACGGTCCTGATTTCAACAACATTTGCCCTTTCATTGTTAGCAATTTCACTTGTTTTCTAGCATTTACCTCGTTGTACTCAGAAAATTTAGACCTAGAGTAACACACATGAACCATGGCTCTAGAATCCAAATACCAACCACCTCTACTCGACATCAACCAAGTACGACTCTAAGCGATCACATCGATCTCCTCTATGTGCAAATTTGGCACCAGCTTCTCAAGGCCAACAACTGTATTTGCAGCAGCCGGTGGACCGGGTTTCCTCAGCTTACATTCCCAGGCATAGTGTCTCGTCTCTCCATAGACGTGACACTTTCCAATCCTTTTGAAACTTCTTTGGCTTGACTTACCCTGCTTTTCCAAATATCTCTTTCGGAGACCCAAATTCCACTTCTTAGTGGGTCCTCCAGATTTTGATCTTCCTTTTCCCTTTCCCCAAGACTACACGTTGTTGACATTCACAACGGATTTTTTTTCTTTTCCTGGTTACGTGCCTCTTCCTCAATTTTGAGATGCTTAAATAATCATCTAAAGAATAATTTGCAAATTTGTGCATCATTTTTTTAGAAAAGTCCTTCCACGATGGGGACAATTTGTCAATTATTGCTCCTACTTGGAAGATTTCAGGTAGAGGCATGGAAAACACATTCATCTTGTTAACCAATACTTGAAGCTCATGAACCTATTCTAGTATTGGTTTATCGTCAACCATTTGGAACCTCAAATACCTAGACACAAGATACATATTTGTACCTTATTCTTGTGCCTTGTACTTGTGTTCCAAGACTTTTCATAATTCACCAGGACGTGTAATTGGGGCGTAAAGGTCACAAAGTTGGTTAGACAAAGTGTTATTAATTTCACCGCATGCTATGTTATTGTTTTCAACCCCTTTCCGGAATAGCCTTTGCTTCTCTAGATCAACTATTAGTTGTTGGTCGGGTTCTTTTCCTGCCTCAGGGATAGGATTCCAGGAAATTCGTGGCAAGTTCTTCACATAGTACATATTGAGGACCATTAATGATATAGCCAAAATTATACGTGATTTAGAACACTATATCGTCAATTTTACCCCATTTTAGATTCAAATATTTGTGTTAAAGTATCTAAATGCTATTATTTCTCATTTTGTAGGTTTGGAAGGCACTTGTAACAAAAAGTATCAACAAATGGAAAAAAACGAGAAAAGTTGAAAAACATCAAACAGAAAAATCCTCGCGATCGCGAGAGTACCCTCTAACGTCGCGAGAGTGCCAATACTTGTGTTTGACTTTACACATTTTGAGGATTTCACGTCGCGAATATGATTTTGGCATCACGAAAAGCTGCATGGAGTATTACTTGGAGACCAAGACTTCCAGCTTTGAAGGATCAGTACGAAGTTCAATATTTTTAGAAGTGATCACCATGTCACGTCGCGAAGCCCATGGTCGCGATCAAGAAGTGCTTCGACCCCGGCCATTTAAATACCGACTTCCATCCTAGGGTTTAAATAATCATCATACATCGCATAACAGAGAGAACACATAAAGAAGCTTTAAAGAGAGAGTCGTCAGTTGTATGAACCGACAATTGAAGAAGGTGATTTGAAGTAGTGAAACTTCACCGCTCTATACCCGTAGTCAGATTACTGGAGCCTATTCTTCAATAGCTGCACAGTGTGCCTAATGTGTTTATATATTTTGATGAACATGTTTATGAATATGTTTAGTGGCTAGTTTTATTTTAGTACTCATTATGGTTTGACAAACTTGAATGATGGTTTTGATTTACATTTTATGATTGATTTATGGTTTTTGATTGATTGTCTTGTAAACTCCTACTTTATGATTTTAACTTTCGCTACTTGAAATCATTGATTGATCGTAACTGTTGGTAGATAGATTCACCCCAAATTTTAGCGCTTTTTTTGAAGTTATCTAAGTTTTTTTTTATTTTGATTCCTTTTGTATTTTATTCTATTTTAAAAAAGAAATAATATTGTAAAAGGATTAATTAGAGTTAAAATTATGATAATTAATTATCGGATGAATGGTTAAAAATAGATAAACTAAGAAGAATTTAGTTAGGGATTAGATTTTTGGATAAATAGAAAAGTCAAGTAAAGGAAAAGAAAATAAATTGGTAAAGTAGGAGATACACCAATTTTTGTTAGGGATAGGGGTTTATCTATAAAATTCTCTCAATTGGTTAGCCTATAAACCTTGATTCGACCTCCATCAGTTAGTATGCATAAAAATGCCCCTAAGCCTTAAGAAATCAGTAGCAAAATGTATGTGGTGAAGGAGAATTCGGAGGTCAAAGCGTTTAGCAAATTTTTGAGGTTTATCGTCAAATTGGAGGTAATTACTCGATCAGAGCTTTAGATTTTTATGTCATTATGTTCGATTTATAGTTTTACACAGAAGGTATTAGTATCAGATTGTGTCATAGTCGGGAAGACGTTCGATTTTACTGAAACACAATTAGTTGTGTTTTTCGGTAAAAATCGGGCCTTGAAACTCAAAATTAACGCCCCCTAGTTTATGAAAAATTATGATTTTTGTTTAAGTAATTTACTAATAAGGTTACTAATGATTTTATGCAAAAAGAACGAAGAAAATCGATTAGGAAACAGATTGATTTCGTCAAAAATCGCATCAGATTGTTGCTGATCGTTTTTTTTTCCAGGTGGGTCAAATTTTGGGTCTGTTAGAGACAACCACATGGACTAGTCTGTTCAGCAGACTAATCTGTGTGATGGGCTATCTCATCAGATATTTGGGCGAGTCTTTGTTGGACTGTATTGAAAATACAATAAACAAATTGGGCCACATCTTGTTCTTTTGTTTCTGCAACGAAAAGAAGGCTGTTAGCCCAAGTTGTTTAAAAGTTCAACATGAATGAGATTTTGGCATATTAATTATTTTAAAAAGTTAGCCTTTTTCTTTAAAAAGAAAACAATTAGTTAATTACTCAAATTCTTTTTACTTTTAAACTTTACTTTTGGTTAGGCGTATTACTGACAGTAAGACTATGCCTTTATCAACTAATAACTGATTGTTTAATTAATTAAATAGTTAGTTAATGCTAGTTTTAATAAAATAATTAATCCTTCTCAATTGTATCAATGTGGTTTTAAGTTAATTTGTAAAAGAAAAATATTTTATTTAAAACATATGGCATGAAAATTATCTTTATAAAAGGTTAGTTTTGGAACAAAGATTTTAGTGAGGCAATACAAATTACTTAGATTTTAACAGCGTTTAAATAGAGTCTAGTGAGGCATTAGGTTGAGTTGACCTCAAACCGACTATTAGAGTAAGCTTAGTAGTAGTTAAATGTCTTAGTAAGCAGTTGTTGGCGAGAATGCATAGATAGCTGCTTCGGTTTATGTAGGTGCAGACAAAGAAAATAAACAATCCTACACGCTAGCACAAGGTGAGTTTATGCGATTTATAAAACGGGAGATGTATGCATAGTATACATATATGACGCAAAGTTTTTAATAGTTATATATGTTTTAGTATTTTTAGTTACATGCTTTTTAAATACATGATAATTTTTATTTGAGATTGTGCTTTTATATGATATGTGTCAGGTTTTCGACGTGATAGGGCAAATTATTGCCAGACTAGTTACCGATATAAATTGGTCGTGACTTGGGAAGATAGCCCATTATAGCACGATAGCCTTTGTGTAGGCCAATAGCGTAGTGAGATAACACATGTACGCTTGCTGGAATAGCTATATTTGTGATAAAGTTTAAGGCATGTTATATGAATTAATTTTACATATTTCGTTAGTTAAAAGCATGTTTGTTTTAGACTTTTATTTTACTGTTAAAGCATGTTTGTTTTAGACTTTTATTTTACTGTTAAAGCATGTAAGAAAAGTGTGAACTCACTAGGCGTAAGCTAACCTTTTTAGCATGCATGTCTCAGGAAGTGTGAAAGCAAGTAGCTCGAAGGGTAAAGAGAAGATTTAAGAATCGACCTGGCGCCGCTTATTTTGAATAAATATTTTAGCTATTATTATGATTGTTTCTTTTAGTATTAAAGATTTGCGCTGTTGAGTTTTTAGTTGGATTTTTATATTTATTATAGTTGGATAGTTATAAATTAGTTGTTTTAATCGGCTATGATTAGTAGTTGCAACCTGTGGTTTTTGGGTTGTGACAGTTAACCTTCGATGGGAGTGCACTAAGTGACCCACATCAACGTATCGAGAATTTTCTAGATATGTGCGATCTTTTCAAAACACAAGGAGCGTCGAATGATGTGGTCAGACTTCGACTCTTCCCTTTCACCTTGACGCAAGAAGCGAAGCAATTGATAAAGGGGCTAGAACCTAGCTCGATTACAACCTGTAATGAGCTCTAATCAATGTTTTTGGTAAAGTATTTTTCACAGGTAAAAGTTAATAGAATAAAATCTGAGATCAAGGCTTTCAAGAAAGGTAATGAGAATCTTACTACTATAAGGAAAGGTTTAAAAGTATGTCTGACAGAGACCATGTCTCCAAATCAAGAGTTGATTGCATGGACATTGTCAGATTTGCCCATTCATCACCCAAGCTTTTCAGAAAGAGAGCATTGTTCTCTTCTGCAGTCCTCAGAACCCCATACCTTATGCGCTTGCTCAGTAGTGTGTTGAATCTTGAGTAGGTTGTCTTTAGAGGCTCCTCATCTAGTGCCTTAGAGTCATGATACTCATTAATGCAGATTGCCCTGTTGTTCTTCATGGTTTTTAGCCCACCTTCAAGCTGCTTTTGCAACTCAATCCACAATTCCATTGAAGTATTACAAGAATCCATGGATTCAAATATATCATTTGGAATCGCCATTAGCAACAGCCTCTTGCACTTTGCCGCCAATTCGACAATCTCCTTGTCTTCTTCACTCCAGTCGCCAACAGGTTTTGGCTCAATTGATTCAGGGATTTCCATTGTTGTTGCAGTAGCAGGAACTCGAGGAATGAACATCATGGGAACATGAGGTGGATTGTAGAGAAATTCAGTAATTCGTAGATGAATTCCTTCCAAAAATGAAACCATTCGAATCTTCCATTGCTGGTAATCATCGCGAGTAAGGAAAGGAGGTTTGGATTGCGATCCAGTAGCCATAAATGCAGTGTAAGCATTTGCCGCCATTGTTGCAGATAGAAAAACTTCACAAAACTCAATGAAATTGAAAATAGAGGACGAAGATGATGTTCTAATCACTCAAATCAGTATCAAAACTCAGGAACAGTTGAATTTGCATTCAATCTAGCTCTGATACCAATTGTTGATCCCAAAATGTGAGATTAGCAAACTGATCAATTCAAACAGCTACTCAAATCAATATATAGATGCAGCGGAAGTAAAAAAAAACAGAGTAACTAAATGAGAGTGACAAAACAAAACAGTAATCAAACAATAAGAACAATAATGAGATGATTGCTGAAGTAAACCTTAGAACACCAAGAACACACACATATACGTGAAAGATCAAGGAGAAAATTCTCTCAAAAGATTGTATGTATTGCAATTTCATGCACATTGATTACAAAGACCTACCCGCTATTTATACATACTCCTAACGACCTAAGCTCTAAGATTTTGACACGTGTCTTCATCTGAGTCATTGAAAGTAAGTCGGTTGGGAGACTGTCACGTGAGAGGCACGAGCGGCTAATGGACTTTGTAAAAGAAAACAAATAACAGACATCTCACATAACATGTTTCCACAGACCCTCTATCGAGCACCTCAGAGGCTCTGCTGGATCTTTGTCAGAGGCCATTTTCTACAGACCCTCTGTCATCTTCATCAGAGGCTCTGTCCCTCTAAACTTGTACAACATTGTACCTCCATTCACTTGGGCCTCTATGATCTTCTGTGAGACTGTTCTTCTGTCAGACCTAAGATGTATCATTTTTCCATACTTTTACAAAAAAGAACTACAAGTGTCTTCATCTGAGTCGTTGAAAGTAAGCGGTTGGGAGAATGTCACGTGAGAGGCACGAGCGGCAAATGGACTTTGTAAAAGAAAACAAATAACAGACATCTCACAGAAGATGTTTCCACAGACCCTCTGTCGAGCACCTCAGAGGCTCTGCTAGATCTTTGTCAGAGGCCCTTTTCTACAGACCCTCTGTCGAGCACCTCAGAGGCTCTGCTAGATCTTTGTAAGAGGCCCTTTTCTACAGACCCTTTGTCATCTCCATTAGAGGCTCTGTCCCTCTAAACTTGTACAACATTGTACCTCCATTCACTTGGGCCTCTGTGATCTTCTGTGAGACTGTTCTTCTGTCAGACCTAAGAATTATCATTTTTCCATACTTTTACAAAAAAGAACTACAACAGCTAACAATGGTTGTCATGTTGTTTCACTTTTGGTCCTTTAGCCAACTATAGTTAAAAAAAACATAAGTAATTACGGATTAGGTCCTAGTGGTTTGCTAATTTTTAAGGATTTTGTCCCTAAACTTCATTTATTATGGATTTGGTACTTCCAGTATGCATTTTATGTTGAATTTAGTCCCAAGAGCAAACGGCCGTCTAACATTAAGTCTGTTAAATCCATGGGCAAAGTAGTCTTTTTGTATTTTTTTCTACTTTTAGCCTTTTTTTAAATGACCTTTGTAAATCAATGGCCAGATGGTAATACATTAGAACTTGAAGGGCCAAAAACAAACTTCAAATACATATATTATATTATTTTCAATATTTTAGTATTCTATTATATATATACACAGTGTATATATATATGTGTGTGTGTGTGTGCTTCTTCAATCTTCGATGTGCCAACCATCGATGTGAAACCATTTCCGTCCCACCATGATACTACTCTGAATCAACCGACCATTGTCGCACAAACCTGTCAACACCACCCTCAATCAACTAGCCAACACCTTCCATCTTCGACATCGACAAACATGACAACACACGCAGATCCCATACACTCTCACACAATGAACACACTTAGATCTACACTCACACTCACACACACACACCAAACAAAATTTGTTTCTACATAGATGGACCAAATCTATAGGTTTGACATTAGTGATTAGACTAAAGGGATATTCGATCAAAGCAAGATGGGGATGGGGATCGAAACTTATGTGTATGTGCACAGTGTGTGAAATCACCGAATGACATCATCAAACTTGCAACTTTGTTTTACTTCGTCCCTACTGTATGCGTGTATGTGTGTGTTGTTCGAATTGTTTCATGGAGATTGATAGATGGTTGCATGAAGGGTCAAGCGATGGGTTCATAGTGGATGTGAAACACAGTGAGGGACAATGTGGATGGTGTAGTGGTCGGTTAAATGTTTCATGGTCGTGGGTTTATGGTAGAG
Source organism: Carthamus tinctorius (assembly GCA_001633085.1). NCBI lineage: Eukaryota > Viridiplantae > Streptophyta > Magnoliopsida > Asterales > Asteraceae > Carthamus > Carthamus tinctorius. The sequence goes on along the minus strand of LUCG01278023.1, from coordinate 2,172 downwards.
GTCACATAATGGTGATGCTATGGTGGGTTAAACGAAGACCTGCAACACAAACACACATACACAAATATATACAGACACACACACATATAAACGAAGACCTGCAACACAAACACACATACACAAACATATACAGAGAGGGAGTTAGAGCAGGGGTGGGGTAGGTTGGGTTAGGGGTTGGTCAAAGAACAAAGAAATATAAAAGTAAAAAAAGGTGAAAAGACAACTTAAAAAAGTCAAATAGTCAAAAAATAAAAGTAAAAATGTAAAATAAATTATTGTTAAAAAGTTAAAAGATGAAAATTCCCTTGAAGTTAACGTGTTTGTTAGATGGATGCATGATCCAGGGACCAAATCTTACAGAAATTGCATACATCGGAGACCAAATCCATAATAAATGAAGTTTAGGCATGAAGAGCAACAATCATTTTTAACCCATATCTAACGTGAAACTCGTGCAACCCATGAAATCCTATAAAATTCTATGAAACGTTTTCTTTTTTAATATGAAATATTTGGAAAGCAAATGATTATGGAAATATGAAATATATGAAAAGTTCATGATTATGGAAATGTTTTATAGAATTTTATAAAATTTCATATGTTTGCGTCGGTTTCACGTTAAATATGAGTTGCACAATAAACTCTAGGCATGTAATCTGTAAAAATCAACAACCAGAATAACCAAATTTGTATCAAAATTAATTAACTTAATGGTATTTTAGTCCTCTTACCTTTTCTTCGTATTTTTTTTATTAGATTGTATAGTGAATTGCAACTATAGTCACTCTGATTTCTCTTAAAAAATTCTTTTATTTTCTATCTTTATACATTTTTCATTCTATAAATTTATTAAATTAATTAATTAATTAATGATAATTTTAACTAACAATGCGCATTAAAATTCGTATTTAATTTTAAATTAAATCATTAGGAAAGTCTTGTTGCTATTTGAACTTAAATTAAATATTTGAATACTTTTAATTTTTTTTGAAAGGGTATCCAAGGCTTTGNNNNCCTGAGTTAATCCCCAGTGGCCACAATCTGGAAGCGCCTGGATTCGAACCTGGGGTAGAAGGGTTAACTAGCCATTCCCCCACAAGCCTTAACCAGTACGCCACAACCTTGTGGTTTGAATACTTTTAATTTGTATGCAATTTAATTATATATATATATATATATACATAAAGAGAGAGAGAGAGAGGATCAAAAAAGGTGGAAGACCGTAAGGACCTATCTCAAATATCCAAGGGTTTTAATCAAAGGCTATTATAAACGGTGACATTTTTGTGATATTTGTAAAAACATAGCCTAATCTCATGTCAAACTTGGAAGTTCTAGGGCAACGTTGTAATATTAATATCAAATACACATTGATGATATTTGCAGGCCAGTGATGAAATCCAACCCCCATGGTGAACTTCTTGATGTCGACGACTACAACAATAGCGGGGAATCTTCTTCCTTCTTGGAACGAGGAGAGAGAATAGTACAACTTGTGAGGTATATCGTATCTGGAAAATTAGAAGGATATGTTGATACATGAGTGGGTCCATCGTGATCTAATTTTCTTAGTATAATCAATCAAGGAATGGTAATGAATAGGTTTTCTATTACATTGCAACGATTTTGCTTAGTTGATTAATATCACAATTCTAATTTTTTTCGTTTTTTCAATGTGGAAGTATGTTCCGAGATTTGGGGTTCTTTTGTAACACCCTAGATTTGCAAAAAGCAAGATTTTGGCTTTGGTACGATCTGTACAATAGTAACCGCGATAATGCCATTTGGGCAGTATAGTGTAACACCTTAATTTTGGAAACTAGAAGTCATACCGTAGCTTATTGAGACATCTTGTAGGATCGAATAATCGTATCCAGATTGATAAACTGATCAAAATAACAATTGCAAGAACAATTAAAGTGCAGCGGAATAGAATTAAGCAATTGTATAAGTGTACGAGTAGAAAATAGTAACCAGACTTGAAGATCAGATGAATGATGAATACTAAATTCACATGAACACCAAGAACACACAGTAAAATCTCCAAATCTCTTTCTCTATTGATTATATGAAAAGCATACGTGAAAAGCATACTGAAATTACATAGAAACTAGCTATTTATACTAGCCCTAAGTAACTAACTAGCTAAGATCTCGACACGTGTCCTCATCT
>LUCG01277972.1:0-13056 GCA_001633085.1 Carthamus tinctorius | reverse complement strand
ATTAAAATGGTGATGTTTTCGTCTTCGACCTAACATTAAAACATAGAAAGATAAAGGTCAACTTTTATAACTCTCTATATTTAAAATCAAATGAAATAAGCATCTAAAATCAAATTTTAGTATTTTTATTCAAGTTTTATAATTACATACGTACATTAACACTTTAATATATTAAATAGTAGTAGTAGTATAACAATAAATACACATATTATTTTATTACTATTGTAATATTAACGATCTTTTAGTGTTTTTTTAAGTGTGGATTAGAGTTTTCTTTTTCAATGTTCAAGGACCTATTTTTAGTAAAATCTACTACATCTCTTTTCTTTGACTTTGATTGATGCTATGAATCTAGGATTCATTAAGGGGTTATTTACTAGGTGTTGATCGGTCAACAATGTTGACTTGATTAGCAGTTAAAGTTACTAAATCACAGGTCTGGTTGAGATCCGACGAAATGATGACCAAAGTCTAAGTGGGCAAACATGAAATGATACTTACTTGGGTCAGATTTTCTATTTTCATGCTTACCCTTGTGCTTGAGAACATACGGGTGTGGGATCTTGTTTCATGGAAAGTTAAAAATTATCTTTCTTTTGGTCGACAAACACTTACCAAAAACACTTAGTTGACATTCTTACAAAGACAACACTTACTTGAGACAGCGCTTACCCGGATCAACACTTATCTGATAAGAGTTAGTCTTACCTGCCCTTCAACGCATACACCTTCTACCCTTTGCCATGGGTTCATCTTCAAACTCTTTGTTCTCTTTTCATTAAATATTTAGTATTAGGTAATACTAACATTTGGCACAAGAAACAACAAATATTCAAACCAACAAACTTGAATTTGGACTTCTTCATGTTTCTTTTACCACCAACACTCTCTTAAATATTTTCATTAAATTAGCAGGACTTTATGGTTATTGTTCTAACTAAATGTTGTTACCAAAAATACTTAGTAATATCATGTACTAAATCATCATAAAGTAATTGAAAGTTGGCTAGTGATTTTACCTCAAATCCATCATTCTCAGTTTTTTAAATTAGTTTCAACTGATTTCTATCTCAGTTTGTTTCTTACAAAATCAAATGTTCTTTCATCCACAATTGGAGGTGAAACTTTTGTCTTTATTTTTCTTACTTAGGATATGGTTGGTAATTTGCGGTCCAAGTATCGAAGCCGATATTTAGGTTATCAACCCCAATTTCTTATTTCAAGTCTCATACGAACTTAAAAAAAAACGTGTCATTCAACAATGGATTGTTTGCTCTTCAACCCTTGTTGGCTTCATTCTTAATGTTCTACCACTTGCACCCAAATAACTAACATATAGACCCCGAAATTGGGGTGATAAATACCCGTTTACGGGGCGGGTAGTGAAATTTTTGAGAACCACATGTACGGGGGAGGATACCTAATTTTACTATCCGAAACCGAACTGCGCAGGGCGGGTACCCGCACCGAACTGAACCGAAAATGAGCGGGTACCCACGGTTCGGTTCACGAGTACCCGCATTTTGTCGAGTGCTTTGATGTACACAAAATATATACTNAATTAACACTAAAAAATATTAGAAAATGAAAATAAGAGTATGGAGGATTGTCGTCGATACGGGTGTGGAAAAATGAGCTAGATTGAATCTGACCGACAAACCAATGGCAGTGGAGGGTGAACGAAGAAAACACGTTATGTGATGGAGATTTTTTTAAGATTACTAATTTTCTATTATGAAGTATTGATAAATATATTTTTCTTAATAAACTAACTATATACGGGGCGGGGCGGGTACCCGCGGGTAGTAAATTTTGAGAACCGAACCCGACCCACGACTTAGCGCGTCCCCTTATTTTCAGGTTTTTCGGGTCACGGGTTGCTCGGTATCGTTTTTCTCGATTTCGGATCATACGGTTCGGTTCGGTTCTTCGGTTTTTTGAACGCTCCTAGTGATAAAGAAACCAATTTTTTTTCCAATAAGCGTTGATTTGTGATAAATGAAATTCATGGACGAGAACTATGAAAAACAAAAATACCGTAAGGGTCAAATCTATAATTTGCTAGGTTGTTGAACTTGATCCTAAGAACTTATTATAAAACAAATATTTGTATAAGACACACAACAATGTTTTTTTTTGTTGATAAGGTTCACCTAGGCTTTGCCCAAATTACATCTTTGGTAATTTTTACCGAGAGCTAAAGCATGCTCCCCTGGGATTAATACTCAGTGGCCCCTGGTTGCTCACCATCGGATTCAAACTTGGGTTGGTTGTTACACCTTTCACAAGCCTTAACCGGTAGGCTGCCCAATTGGGGTTAAGACACACAACAATGTTCCATAAACTTCATTTTTTTTATCAAATACTTCATTAAGACGGTTAAATAGTTGTTTCAGTCCTCATATTTTGTTGTGATTTGGTTTAAATTTTATTACCGACTAGTATTTGAGATATTTAAACATCTAAAATTTCCAAGTTATATTAAAGAAGGAAATATGTTTTTGAAACTTGTTACATAACAAAAATAAAATAAATGATAGTTAATAAATTTATTGATCACACATTTATCGTTCATGATCTACTTTTGGTAATAGAATAAACGTGTTTTCTCATGTGTTTTGTATGTATGGAATCATTTACAAACACGAAATGCAACATAATCATACCATTCTTATTCTCATGGTCATAAAAATCTTATAGACTAATGAGTCTTGTTTTATGATGATTTGGTCAATAGTTGGCCATTTGAATACACGAATGGTTAATATCAGTTATGCAAATCTTGTCATTGTTACATTTTGATTACATTTAAAGTAATTAAACATGATTAAAAACCAAATTTATACAAATATGCATTCGATTAATCATGCTCATGATGGTTGCGATATTGATCCTTTTTTCGTACACTCTATTTTAACATTTTTTTCTTCCTATTTTACAAAATAAAAAAGTTATGTTGCTTTTTATGTTGAAAATTATGTGTATGAAATTCTTGACTTGGTCATGTATTTTTGTACCAAGTTTTAGTTTGGCATCGAGAAAATTATTCGGCCTAATTGGCCTTTTTAGCAACGCTCGGGCCCGGCTTCATCATCGAAAAATATAGCTCCGTGTTTATACTATATTAAATCAATTCATAACCATATTGAAACGTTAAATAAACATTGAGTCCTACGAATACATCAAAATACTTTATAACTTATAAGCATTGGATTTTTGTAACAAAAACTCTATCAATTTCCATTATTGATTTATAATAAAATTTTATATCTTGTTGTATTATAATGGATATATAGTTGATACATATTATATAGACAGATGTGTAGAAGTCAAAATGAAATTTCTGTTCAATTGTTTATCATGTGTTTTGAATACTAAATTGGATTGGTGTTATGTTCTCCCTTTGAAGTGACATTTTTTGAAATTTAGAATTTAGATAACTGATTAAATGTTTTTCTCTTGAAACATATTGAACAAATTTTATTAACCATAAATAAGAAAGTTTTGAAAAAGCTAACTCAACATGAACTTAGAAGTTGAATTTTATTAATCCAAGAAGCAAACATATAACAAATGAAATGTTTAATTTTATACTAAAAGTTCTTTGTGTGTTCTCAACTAAAATACTTGAACCGGTTCCTAAAATTATTCACAAAACCCCAACTAATAACTAAATAAAAGAAAGACCCATCAATTTAAAATTATAATAAAAGTTATGGGTAACCTGCAACTTTGAAACTTATAAAAAAAACTCATAAATCTCATTTTCCATCAACGTTATAAACTAACCCACTTAAACTCCTAACGTTCTTTTCAGGTCTGTTGAGAATCTTCCTCCTTGTAAATTGGGTTCGTGAGCTTCTTACAAACCTCAAAATTGTGCCTACCATTATTTCCACCATGTTTTAACTTGGATTCAAAGTTATTTGACAAGTTTGCTTTGAACTTTGGTGTTTTACAAATGGTATCAAAGTTGACCATTGTACCATCAGGATGGTGGGGCAAACCTAATCGGATATGATGATTCCTTGATGGGAGCGTTTGTAACATATTAGGCAAATCCGACATCATCGATTACAAGGAAGAATATTTTGGACAGACCTGACGAGGATGTTAGAAGTTTAAAAGGAGGAGTTTGTAACATGGATAAAAAGGGAATTTGTGAGCTTCTTATAAGTCTCAAAGTTTTGGACTACCAATAACTTCCATCATGATTTTAAGTTGTATTTGAAGTTATTGGGTTAGTCTGTTGCTTTTGACCTTCATATGTTACACCTAGCAATTTCATTGACCCATTCAAATAATTAGCAACATAGTAAATTGTTAGAAACTTACAATAGCTTGTAACATTATTTTGATGAATGACATAACTGAAATTTATATCTCCCAAATTGTATAAGTAATTGACCTTAGATGTAGAAGGTCTTATACCCGTTTTGCAAAACTTCCATTGTTATGTTAAACATTATCTTTGGAGACTTAGGCAAGGTGTTAAATACCCTCGTTCTGATAAAAAACAACCTTGTTTTCTCGATTGAAGGCAACCGTCCTTGTTCGTCATAGCTTCTCGAGACATACTTTTATCTTTTTATCAGAAATTATTTCTCAACCAAAATGCATCCCCAAGTCCACAAATGACAAATCGATAAGGCTTGATGCCCATATGTTACCTCGTGTTTGACATCATATGTTGTCTTTCTTATTGAAAGTTGTCATCCAATATGATTAATTAGTATCAATACAGATATCTTTTTTTCAAAATGAATTGTCGTTGTAACCTCAAATCGACACAACTTTGATTCACATATCACCATACACCACCATCTTTGTGTGTACGTTGTATAGCAAATCAAATGAGAAACATAAAAAGTACTTAAAACAGTAAAAACCAAATTTACGTGGAGAATATATATATATATATATATATAGTGTTCTTTTACACACAAAACAAATAGAATTTTTTACATATGAAACATAACATGTCTATATGTTTGATATATGAAACTATTACCATCTTAAATTGTAAAATAAAATTAAACTTATTAAATAACTGAAACCAAATTTATCAAAAATCTGTTTTAATATAAATCTTTTGTAATTATCATTTTAATATAGATCTATTTTTGTATATTTCCCCTTTTTCTTTCCAACCCCACTTGCTTGCTAGTTGCTACAACCAATCTCTTGTATCATTCCATCTCAATCCGTATCTATTCCACGTCATTTTCATATAAATCTATTAATTTATATTTCATGCCTTTATTATATTCCTTATATTTATTAATATATTTTTCTTGTATTATATTTTTAAATTCATTTGAGATAAATTTTTTTGGAAAAAGTAGGAAATCTAAAAAATGTATACTTAATTACTTTTTTTTAATAAAAGATAACTGATATTAACTAATGGGCTCTTAAAGAGCAAACATCGTTCATACAACAAAAAACAGAAGATGGTAAACTAGGAAATGTAACAAGACAAGAAAGGGAATGGGACGGTTGGGCAAGAGCGTGAGCCACCCCATTTGCTTGTCTCCTAATGACAGTGACAGAGAAGAACTCGTGGTTAAGAAGAATGCTACGAATACGACCAATGATATCTCCAAACTCCAAATTGTCTTTCGTCCAAAGAGTTAAGCACATCCACAACAACCTTTGCGTCAGTTTCGAATTGAACCTGATGGAACTCCAAGTCCCACTGCCCAACACATGGCGTGTAGGAGTGCCAACGCTTCACACTCTCGGATGACTGACATCCCATCGACCGGACTAATTGCTTTTTATTTTGTTTACTAATTAGTATTTATTTAATTTATATTATATTAATTATATTGTGATACCACCAAAAGATAATGGATCGGTCTTTAACCTTATTTATTTCGTCTAACACAAATAATTACTTTAAGAAAGGTATTGGTCTCAATTATTATTGATTGTTTAAGTTGTGTAATTAACTTAAAATTATATTAAAAACTGATTTATTTAATATAAACATGAGACTAAAACTTACTGATTGGGTTATGGAAGGATCTACATAGGAGTCAAGGTATGCATATACAAATTTTAAGAATAACTTAATATTTTATAATGTTGCAAAGATTAAAAACTAATTATTACTACTTCAAAAAATAAAAACAAATCATTACATCCACTAAGATTAACCATGACATTTGGGTCCACATGACCCAAAACTTATAGACCATGAATTATATGGTCATCATTTTCCAAGTAAAAGTTACATATAATGTTAAATAATACCTTCTTCTTCTTTTAAATAAGGAAAATGCTATGCAATGATTTTATTTAAGGTATACATAAAAAAAATTATATAAATAACAAAATACTCAAAGTATTAGTTGATAACACAAAATTATGGATTTATAATCAAACCAGTAATATTTTCTAAAACTAACCAATATACAAATTTTACAAGAAACCTTTTAGGAAAAAGTGTTTTCTAAACAATAGAAAAAATAAAAAATTATTTAGTTTTTCTCTATAAAAAGATGCAACTTTTGTTGTCATATAATCTATACAAAAAACTTTATTAGATTAAATGCAGATGTTTCAAAACAAATGGGAAAACTTACAAAAAACAATTGTCTCACATCATTTCTTGCAAAAATTTGCATACAAACTGATTTATCTTGTGAGCATAAATCAAATGAGAGCAAAATATACGCAACATAAGTATTTATTTGCTAAAAAACGGAACTTATATATAATCAAATGTCTTAATACTAACTAAGTTTAACTACAACTGGTCCCTTAAATATCAATAATAGACAACTAGAAACAAACACCGGGACGTTGCATCAATAATTATTACCTCGTGCTTAACTAGGTTGTAGGAGTGTCATGAGTGGCAATTTTGTATCAAAGCGAACTGACCAACATGTGTACCAGCCATATCAGTTACCAATTGCACTTGGTAGTATTATACCAAGTATGAAAACTTAGTTGATACACGGTATTGGAAGTCATGAATCACACTAGTACTATGGTACCTACTTATTAAGTTATTTGCAAATTTTTGTATTTTGATGTGTTAGATATTATATATCGTTACTTTAACTTTCTTATATATTTTGGCATTTAAGTGCTTTCAAGTTTTACTTTTTGCAACTAAAAAAATCCTTAAACGTGACATTTTACCTGCAAACTCAAAGTTTGAACAAATGTGCAAGCTTTCATATATATAATTTGAAATTGATAGAAAACTGTTACCAACATGTACCAACCAAAAAAAAGATGGAACCAATGGTACATGACATATGATTTGTGCACCAATAATAACTATTGGCACATGGTATAGAAGAAAAAAATCAATGTGGTACCAATTCTACCCCTACTAAGCTGTCTCCCTTCCTCCGTCACCAGCGACAACGTCTTCTTCTCTGGTACACATCGCTAATTACTTACTAAGTTTAGTGAATTAATAGTTTTTATGCTAATACAATTTAAAACTATATCATGCATGCCATCATGGATATCAATCTCTTTTTATACTCAACACTAGAAACAAGCACGTAAATATATATCGTACTACCAAAACCAATTTGTAGAACATTTATGCATTTAATGGAACAATGCTAAAATCATACTTGCAAACATGCACTTACTATGTTTACACCAAATTAATCTCTATGTTGATCAATATGGTGGGAAATGTATGATATACTGAACTGATATGTTACTGTGACTCTTACGATGTATATTGGTCTTAACTGAACTTGAACTACCAATCTTATATTTTAAAACATGTAAACACAAAACATGAAATCATTTGAAAGCATATGTAAACATATACTGAATTTTGTAAATCAATATGAAACATACCTGGTCATCTATGGTTTGTAACCTAACTAAAACAAGTACCCACACACGTGTATAATACATATTGAGCGTCAAAAACAAGTTCTCAAACATTTAGACAAATACTTTATGCATGACCTCGTAGATCGTTTTTAAGCTCAATGGACGTAGTCCTTCACTGCGCGTTAGAACTTACGTGTTTTGACCTACATTGTGTCTTGGTGAGTTGTATCCAAGTCACTTGGTGTGCACTTCGTTTTTGTGAGTTTGGCTACTCATCTTTGCAAGTCATTTGCAGTGTACTGAGAGTCATTGGTTCAATATGTATGACTTTCTCATCGATATTGTCCATATTAACAATGAGAATCATCGTATTGCTAAGCAACATACCAACATGTTTCTCTGCCATTACATGTCCTAATCGAACTTTATTTCACTGATCGTCACAACAACATTATTGTTGTGTCATTACTCAATTCAATTGCTTAAAAGTCTCCCATTCACTTCAAAATCGATGCAAATCCATTATTTCATATGGTGTTCTATTGTATTGATGATAAAACGAAGTCTAACTTAGAATATATAGTTCATGTGGTTTGTCTTTTTCCTCCTATAACTCGTAATTCATTTGCTCTGTCCTTGTTTCAAAAATCACGCCAAAAGTCAATCTTTCTTGCCAACACTTGTTGGCTTTACTCTGATTGCGCTTAGGAATGGAGAGGGTTATCTTAGAGGATTTATTCTAAAATGACCCGTTATACAAAATACAAAATCCTTCTCCACTTCCCTTATTTTCATGTTTCATCCTATTTCATGTCTTTGAGACGTCTTGAAGTGCATACCCTAAAGTCCACTTCTTTCACTTAATGACAATTAAATTCTACACTCTTACTTTCAAGACCATGCAATCTTTTAGCTTCTCATTTGCACCAAGGGCCAGACCTCCACAGGATGCAGACCTGATCTTTGTCGGTGCGGGCCGACTCGCGCGACATCACGCGGCGCTTGCAAGTTAGACCTCGGTGCGGGTTCCGGTGCAAGTCACCTCGCGCGACGTCACGTGACGCTTGCAAGACAGACCCCGGCGCGGGTTTGGCGCGGATCATGTCGCGCCAAGCCCTGCCTTCCCGTGTCGTTTTTTGCCCGTTTCTCCGTTTTTCGCGTAGGTTTCGGGGCTATTCTAGGGACTTAACTTCGAAAATTTTAAGGTATTTTTGGTGGGTTTTAATACCTTTCTGTGTGGGATAAATTCAGGTTTCGATTGAGACTTTTTGGGCGTTTCTCGAGGTTTACTTGGTTGTTAAGCACCAGGTGAGTTCCCTTACGCTTTTATTCAAATCCTAACATGCTTACAAATGCTTTGATGCACTGAATTGGTAATGAACACACTCTCTCTCTCTCTCTCTCTCTTGATGTTTGAATTTGATTTATGCACGCATATGTTTATATTTCACTTAATTGGTTCGAATTGTCATAAATGATTAAATGTGAATGAATATATGATGGATGAGAGTTGGTTTTGCACAGAGGTGGATATGAAATATTAAGGGATGGTAATTGGTCCCTTAGATGTTCATTTGGGTGTGTTTTGAATTCGTTTCAAACACATGGATAATTGTCATATATATGGGGAGTTTGCTTGAGGTCCGGCTTGTAAAAGGCCTCTGCGCTCCCTCCCTGTCCTAGTTGTGATTGATTGCTATATTGGGCCCCACTCGGGTGGATTTGATTTCTTTACCGCGTTTACTTAAATTGAAGGGAATTCACTAAACCTTGCGGTCTAACCCTCGTTTTCCAAATGTTTTAAAACCATTTTCAAGTAGAGTCGCTAGGGCCGAATCTTCTAAAGGGAAAGAGAAGATTTGAGGTGCGGCACGGCTCGAAGGATAGAGATCCCGAGCTTAGTTGATCCTTACCTATCTTTAGAACTCTCAGTTGTTAGTTTGAACCTTTTGTCCGATTTACCAGACTTGTTGAAGTTACTTTACTTTGACGATGTGGTGACCATTTTGGTCAAATTTTATCCTTTATAAGAATTGAAAGATTTTATTTGAATTGTGGATCGTTACAAAAATGCATCTTTTGAAACATGTCGAAGTTTGTTCATGTCACGCAACATTGTGTACTAAAATATTCTATATTCTATACTCTATACTTTTAGATAAAATCTTAAAAAATAAAATCGGATCTAAATATTATCTTTGGGTACATTTTAATGGATACTAAAATAAAAAAATTAAAAGGAGACAAAAAGAGATTCCGAGATTGAAAAGGGGGTATGAGGGCCATTATTGATTGCCTTGTGATAATAAGAAGGAAAAAAAACCTATAAAGAAAAAAGATAAGATGCCCCCTATCCCTGAAATTAAGCATTATAGCTTTTGTCCTTTCTTTCTTTAATGCATGCTCACATGGACTCATTTAATTATTAAAAGATATGATTCTGAAGTATAATATTATTATAAATCTTAGATTTAGATTATACTCTGCCTACTAATTTTGTAGAATTGTTATTTTTTTATAAACTGGAAAAGCTTTAGAACTTGGTTCTAAACCATCCGCAGCGGGGTATCCGATGGCATCGGCTTGCCATCGGGTTGTCGACTTCCATCGGCAACACCGCCGTAGAGGTATCGAATTGGAGGCTTTTGGCTTCCCCTTGCCGATCGCGTATACAATACCCATCTGNCCCTATCCCCTCACCCTCTCTCTCTCTCTTCTTTCTCTCTCTCTCTCTCTTTTTTGTTTTATTTTTAATTAGATGGTATTGCGTAAACCATTGTGGATGGATTGAGTTAGATTGGGTTGGTTTGAGTAAGATAGTGGAAAACTGATGTCGTGCTGATGTGGCCATTGGGTTCGGGTAAGGATGGTCTAAGTACATTTGAAGAACTAACTACACATTATATACACGTCAACATATTATGGTCATAAAAAGTACTTATTTATATGTAGTTAAAAAAAGATTCACATTTTTAAAAGACTTCAGAAGATAATTATTCCTGTAAAAAATAAAATATTTATTGTTTTGTTTACTAAAATTTTGTAAGAATTTGAGATAAGGATGTATATACATAAGTAAGAAAATCTCGATTGTTTAAACTTGGTAGACTTCTAGGCATTTTCTTTTGATATAATTTGTAACAGCTCGTTCCATATGGATAAAAAACAAGGTTTGTCAGTTCATAAGTCGCATTGTGGATTACTGATAAATTTCATCATGATTTTAAATTGAATCGAAAGCTATTTGCCTAGCCAATTGCTTTGCCTTTCAAAATGTTAAATATATAGCCTTTGTTGTATCGATAATGATTTTAGAGAGATACAAACATGAAACATTTGATATGCAAGTTCCAAGTTTTACTCTATGTATTATTATAATGAAAGCCTTCTTGTAATCCAAGTAAGCCCAATATTTGGTTGCTTATTGAAGCCCCAACCATATGCAAGTTCAAAGATCCATAGGAATGGGCCAAACTGAGTGGAATGAGATGAAGGAGCCTAAATGGGTCAAGTCAAGCTCGGACTTTAGGTGCATGAGCCCTAACCTAAACTACGGGTTGACATTTGGCAACCCATAGTTGGAGTTAAATCTACTTATTTTTGGACTTTGTAAGCTAGAGTCCTTTTCATCTATAAAAGCACATTCATTCTATGACGAATATATTAAAAGGAACACTGGAATGATGTACAAACAACGGAAAACTCTTACAATCGTCTACTTGAGTTGTACATATATAGCTACGTCATACAAAAACAAAGTCATGTTCAATTTCTTATCATGTATTTATTGTTTTAACATTTTAAGATGGATAGAAAACTATTTATATCGATCGAGTTTGATCTAATATATTTACTAACAGAGCCTTGGCTCAAGGTGATCCCAAGTTTACCCTCAAAATTTTCTATTTGCTAAAATTATATACAGGCCAAAGATTAGATCTAACTTCCTCATACAACCCAGTAACCTACCCCACCTTCAATATCGGTAAAAATTACCAAGGATGTAGCCTGAGCAAACCCAGGTGTGAACCTTATAAAAAAACAATCATAAATCTTTCTTTGAAAGTTAGGTTAATTGAGATGTCATGTTTCAATTATGCATATTTGCGACACTCCAAAAATTAGATAAATAAATATTTATGAAAATAAAGGGAAATGGTTGATAGAAATTTTGTTGGGTCAAAAATGAAAAATAAAAAAGAAAGAAAGAAAGAGAAGGGGGAATAATTGGCAAGTCTAGAAAGTGGGGGCTAAAATGTAATTAGCCAAAGGTCGAGAGGACTTTTTTTGCCAAATTGGCAGAACTTGTGATTAAAATCTCAAAACCGTCAATGGAAAATCGGATTGGATATGAAAGAAAAAAAAAACGTAGTATATATTTGTTTTTTAGAGAATCTTCAACATTGTTAAAATTAAAAAAAAAAAAATAGGTTTTTGTTTATTAAAATATTAACATATTTACTATTTAATTTTTTAAAATACAAAATTATAGAGAAACCTCTAAATATAAAAAGTTCATTAAAATATCTAAATGATAAGAGAGAAATATTATTTTAATATTTTTATCAGTGACATAATTGAACCGAACGGACACTAACGGAGTTTGTTCATGTTCGTTGTTTAAGTTTAAACGAACACGAACACCTAACCCAACAAAAAATCATGTTCGTGTTCGTTCATTTAGCACATGAGGATGTTTGTGTTCGTTTATTAAACTCTTAAACGGACGCAAAGGGACGAACATGGTTAAATCTGTGTAGCGGCCAGAGTTTCTCTATTAGTGTATTACTATTATTTAGGTACTTTTTAAAACTTTATTAATTAAAACATAGTTTAAATTACTTAATAAATAATAATTATTATTTATAAATCAACTAATCAATATTACACACACACATTAATATATATAAAAGAATGGTTCATGAACGTAAACGAACAAATAGTTCACGAAGATAATTGAACAAACAATGACCTTGTTCGTGTTCGCTCGTTTAATTAAACGAAAATAAAATGTTGTTCATGTTCGTTCATTTATTAAATAAACGGATTTCCCGGCGAACAAATTCACGAACGGTTCATGAACTTTCTATTCGTTTACACGAGATGTATCTTAAATCCAAAAATTAAAATGTAACCCAATTTCTTATTCTAAAGTTTAAAGTTTGTGTTTAAATATAACAGCCCAAAAATCCAAATGAACACATGACATAATAACTATGCAAGTTTCATGATTTAAGT
>LUCG01277819.1:0-16344 GCA_001633085.1 Carthamus tinctorius | reverse complement strand
TTACCACCACCACCACCACCTTCGCTACCATGGGGTTTTAGTTTAAAGAGGAAAATGAGTGGCTGAGAATCGTTCTCTTATTCGTTTAAATAGATATCATTCTCGTAAGATCCTCCCTCTTTTTTTTAAACCCATATAGACATAGTTATTCAAATAAATATTCAAGATTTGATGAGTCTCTATGCAAGAAATAGCCAATATTTATATATTGTTCTTGCTATAAACGATGACAAAAAAAAAATTAATAATATACAATATTTATTTAACTAATATTCCAAAATCTCAAATATTTAATATTAAAAATTATCACAAGATAAGATACTAGGCTTTTTTTAGGCATGTAAATCATGATGATTCATATGGATTTAAGACCTTTTATGTTAGGTACGAAATAACCATAATCTTTAAGGAAAAATGTTTTTCTAAAAAAAATTCTCCATTTTTTTAATTACAAAAATGCCCTTACACTTAAGTTTTTGTGATCATCCGTCACAAAACAATATCATTTTCCTAATTTATTTATTCTGATGGAAGCTGATTACAGAATATAGTTTTCGTTGTTCTGGCGTAATTAACTTTTGTTATAATCCCTATGGTAACATTACTATTGTATGTCAGGTCACATGTTTTTGTTTCGACGTTTTTATGTTGTGATAAGAAATACCCATAAATTCATTCAGTATATAGAATCAGCTGAACTAGATTATGGACCACCTCAAATCTCAATTCACAAATTCATTCATTCATTCATTTAATATATAATGTTCACAAGCTCTTAGAAATTTTCTAGGCTTGGATTTTTGTTTATTTTGTCACGTGTTAGGTACCCAAAAATCACAACTCTTTATATAACGTTAAGGTACTTAGGACAATACTTTTATATCAAAGGGTTCCATGACCTGTTGTTTTCGATGCACTGTAACGAGTGTCTCACTCTTTATCAACGTGTCGTGCAAACTATTGTGGCCAAAATATATCAGTAGCGTAATTAATACAGTTAGGTTTACTTTTTTGAGGTTGGTTTATAATTTTTATTTTAGTTTTATAAGGATATTTATTTATTTTATTATTAATAAAATTAATTAGATTTTATATAATGTCAACTTTTATATGCCTTTTATAAAAAAAGGTAGGAAAAGGAATATTCAAAAGAGTTAATAATGCAAACTTAAATAATTTTATATACCTAAACTAAAAAACTTGGGCCCACCATCTAAACTAATGCATATATGTGGTAACTACCTCAAAAAGTTGACACTATAATTTATAAACACAATGTTTGATTCAGTTTGATTAGTAAAAGAAAATATAAAATGGTCTAGAATTGTATAAGATAGATATTTGGGCATAGTGATGAATCTAATAAATTTTTTCAGAAAATGCCCTTTTAAAGTAGGTCAAAGGTTAGTAAAACTACGGTTTGACCTGGGACGAAAGTCAATACAGTTTGACATAGGAAAAAGTAATTTGTGTCAATTTGGGAAATAAAATACATTTTTTTTTTCAAATGGAATCGACCTTAATCCCTAGAGTGAATACTCTTGTCTTGAAAATGAGAGAAAATGTGACAAATATTAAGATGAACTGACGATGGGGAAAAAAACAAAACTAATAGAACACTGATATTTAAACTACTTAAAACACCACATAGGATTTGATTGAAGTTATTTTAAACGGTTAGTTGTAATGTATGAACTTGAACTAACATGTTGTAAATTTGAAGATTCAAGGAAATCAATAGTTTCTGCTATTCACTAGTAGTATCGTGCTGCTAGATGGAGCTCGATGTAGAGTCAACAGTATCAAATAGACGTTTGATCATACTGCTGCTAAAGGAGCTCCTATATCAGAACAATTATTAATATTGGTGTTCAAAAACTATGATGATTTTTTACCAAAAGCATGTCCAAACTCTATTTGTTAGTTTGTTGTCACGTTTAACTAATGCTATTCAAAAAGTAAGGTGATTTTCGACCAGAAACATGTCAAAATTGTATCACATAGAGTTCAGAAAAAATAATTAACTTTATAAAATTCATCTTGATCAAATGCATGAGCCAAAAGATCTGATATGTCAGAGTTTGTGATTGATTTAAACATTTTCCTTGCGAGTATTGTCTTATATCTACATCAGTGTCTATAACATAACTCAAACTCACAACTACAAGAAAAAAAACACCTTATAAAGACTCCAAATATCGTTAGGCTACAAGCAGCTTGCCACTTTTTCATATATTTAATACATCACATTACATAAGAAGAGACTAAATTATAGCCACATGCTTCATAGGCTATATGGACTAGACTTTTCTAAATTGATTTTTAAATTCAACTTTTGATTATTTAAGTTCATGTGTCTCATTTGTATCATTATATAAATAATATAAACTGAATTGAATTAATTTAAAATATATAAATCTGGTGTGTATTAATTTTATTAGTAACATAACAAATAAAATCTTTAGAATTACCATTGTATTGTTTACAACTAGTTATTAAGAATCGGCTTCGTATTGGATTATAAACTGTGATGGATTTTTATCATAAGTAGTGACATGGATTTATATGAAACGTAAAATTTGTATATATGTTGTCATACAAAAGGTTTAATAAAATAAATAAAAAGATTTAATTTTAAGAGATTTTAATCTAAAGGTTTGAAAAAAAAATATCATGTACTTACCAATAGTTTAATGAAATTAGTTAATTAAAGTTATAATAGTTTATAATTAACCAATAAAATAAAATGTTTTAATAAAATAAACTTAAAGTTTTGGAAGACAATATCATGTAATTACCAATAGTTTAACAAAATTATTTGATTATTTTTTTGATTAAAGTTATAATAGTTTATAACTAACCAATAAAATAAAGTAAAAATAACAAAAATAATTTGAGAATAAAGAATATAAAGATGGTCTACCATAACAACTAAATACGTAATTTAATCAAACATTTTTTGGATGAGTTAACCACTTAATTTTACAAAGTTGGATGAAGGGATGAAAACAGAATGAAAATAAAAACCACATGGATGAAAAAAACAGTTTTTGAAAACCAATAACGAAAACCGTTATAGATATCAAACCACAGTGACCAAAATCGCACTTTACTCCAACACTTTACTATTCATCATTCCTATAAAATGTTAACCATTAAATGGAATTAAATAAACCATGCTCTTCTTTATGAAAAAAAATTACTCCTTTTGGTTGTGTTGGTGTTTTGAAACAATTTTTTTATATAACTATATCTTTATAAATGATGAAAATAAATATAATCATATTTTTCTGATTAAAAGAAAAAAAAAACCTCATGGAAATATTTATAAAAATTGGGTTCTCAAATAATTAGTTATAAAACATACATCTAAATACCTTTAAAACAACTGATGTAATTCTAATTAATCCGAGTTTTTAATAGAAATGTAACAATATGTTCTGTCAATATGGTTATTTTTTACGGTCTTTATTTTTTTAAAAACCCAATAAAACGAATTTGTATGGTTGCACTATTTAACGATTTATATCGGTATGGTTGCATTTTTTTTAATAAGTAAGGTTTCTATGGTTTAATATTTTTTAATGAGTTCAATCCTTAAATATATCAGCAACATGGATCTCCCTATTTGCATTAAGTTCTCAAAATAAAAAAAAATAAAAACATATAATTATCTCATAATTAATTAGGTGATGATTTTAACTTTAATTTTAAATAAATAAAAAAAGAAAAAGAACTCATTTCCTAGTTGGATATGGAAACTAAAAATGAATACCTAAGAATCGTTTATCAAATTTTTACCGTCACAAGAGGCTCGGTGGGCTTCCTTTGTGGCTTCAGCGGGCTCATGGCGAGCTGCGCTACTTCTTCAACAGGTTGGCTAGGCGGCTTCTTCAGCGGCAACCACAACCGACTCAAACCGCTCCCCCACCCCCTCTCCTACACTTTTTTTCCTTTTGTTTAGTTGAAGTATATATGTATCGGATTTGGTGGGCTGTGGTACTAAATAGAGAGGGCTCCAGATGACTTATAGCAGATTTACGGTAAGCTAATGTGACGCTGATGTGATAGAATAGGCTCAGAGGCTCCAAAGGGCTCAAAGGACTGCGCTACTGATAGCCTAGGGACCAAAATTGTAATTTACCCATAAAATTAAAATAGAAATAATTAAAAATTTAAAACAAGATCACGTGAAAATGGAAAAGCAAGAGGCCGGCCACGTGGCGAAATAACCGGCACACGATAAGCGCTACCTTCCCTTGTGGGCCCAT
This sequence comes from Carthamus tinctorius, assembly GCA_001633085.1. NCBI lineage: Eukaryota > Viridiplantae > Streptophyta > Magnoliopsida > Asterales > Asteraceae > Carthamus > Carthamus tinctorius. The sequence goes on along the minus strand of LUCG01277819.1, from coordinate 12,073 downwards.
ATTGGACGTAGATATTTTATTAATTTTCTATTTCGTAATTAGAAAAAAAGAAATAATAAAAAATAAGACGGCAATATTAATATTATAAGTTATATTGATCGATATCAATATATTTAATATATTTTGTACATTGTATTATTTCTCTACTATTTTTGTACCCATGAGAAAACTTAAATATTATTTCTCTTTTAATTATAAATTTTAATTTTTTTTGTTTGAAATTTTAAGATCTTCATTACTTTTTCCTCTCTTTTTTCTTTGAAAGAAAACAAAAAAAACCATAGCACAAAGAAAAAGATCGAAGAAAATTGTCTTCCAGTGTTGTGGCGGATTGGTTATCGCTCGGGGGGTTCATAGCGGCCTAACCGAGTTCGAGATTTCCCGTGCACATGCCTGGAGACATTTAAGTGGGGCCATGTTTAGCCCCTAAAATTGTCGGGGATTAGTCGGGCTTTGGCCCGGACACCCTTCTAAAAAAAGATGAAGAAAATTCTACGATGAATAAAAAGCCACCAAACACATCCGAAAGAATAGCAAATAAAGTGGCTACAAATGGTCCTACCATGAAGAATAAGCCATGACCACCGGCATATCTTCTTTTTCTTCTGTTTTAGCATACGATATGGTATAAACACATTCAGCATCTCATTTTTTGCATAGTTGCTGGAGAGTATCTTAATCAAAGTTTTAAAACGAAGAAACTAGAGACTTTTGGAGATTTTATATAAAACATTTTGTCCGTACAGGTTTGCTGAAATTTCCTCCTATGAATTGCGTTTTAAAAAAAGTATTGATCTGGTGTATCTCGTTCTAAAATGCATCCATATGCATTCAACAACTGATAACCACTTCTCAAGATTCTCACAACCCATAATTTATGAACATAAACTTCTTTTAAAACGAACTTAGGCTGTGTTTGGTAACAATCAACTAGTTTATTTTTTGAGCTTATAGCAAAAGGCTCGTTAAGACGGATAAAAATTAGTTGATAAGCTAGCACACTGAAATAGTAACTTGTAGAGTAAGTGTAACACTTTTTTTTTAACGGCAAGTTAACACACACATGTTCCAGCGGTATCGGGCCTCCAATTGGGCAATCCCACTAATCCGCTGCGACCCGGCCCAACCTATGGTTGAACCTGACTGGCAGGGAAGTGGATCTCATAGACTGGATCCTCCCATACCGGCCCCGAACCCGGCCCAAAGGACCAGATCCAAAGTCTGAATATCTCAGAAATGTCACATGTGGGATTCGAACCCTGGTAGTGTGGCTTTCACCCCACACCCCAGGATGTTAACTATCCAACTAAGCTAACACCCTTTGATAAGTGTAACACTTTAATAAGGTCCATAAACTTTTTGTGAACTTCTTCCTATTAAAATATATATATGCTAATTCTAGATTATTAGGAATTATTAATTATTGATTTAGCATTAACTGCAAATTACTACTAGTTTTGATATTCTTCATTTTTATTAATTACTTAGGGGATGTTTGGTTGGGAGTATTGCAGGATAAGGAATGGGAATAATAATGAAAACTGTTGTTTGGTCTGATATTAAATAATGGAATCAATCCTACAGATTCGTTAACTTTCAATCCTGACCAAATTGGGGGGAACGAAACTTTTGTTTCTACTTAGTTCTTTTTCCTCATATGTGGTTCCATCTGTTGATGTTAAATGCAACATGTTTTTTTTTGATAAGGTTCACCTGGGCTTTGCCCAGACTACATCCTTGGTAATTTTTACTGAGAGCTAAAGCATGCTCCCCTGGGTTTAATACTCAGTGGCCCCTAGTTGCTCACCCCCAGATTCGAACTTGAGTTGGTTGTTACACCTTCCACAAACCTTAAACGGTAGGCTGCCCCATTGAGGTTTTCAAGTTGAAGAAAAAAAGTTTTTTAATATGAAACAGTTTTTCATTGATTATATTGGGTTAACCAAGCAGCATCAATACGATGCTCATTTCTATTCTCATTCTCCTGCATTCCCATTTTCATTCACATTTCCATTCCCATTCCCTGAAATAAACCAAGCACCCCTTACTTACACTGTTAGATTAATATATTTATTTTAAGTATATCCATTAATTAACATATTATATTATAATACATTTTAATATTTTAATATATTTTAATATTTTAATATTAAAAATTAACTTGTTTATTAGTTTATAAAAAGTAATCTTAAAAATTAACTTGTTTATTAATTTGAGAGAATAAAAAAGGTTTTCTTCATGTTTGGTCCTTTGAACAGTGACCCGGCTGCTAAGTGGCAGACCAAAATACAATTCAAAATAGACAACAGTCAAATGACAAAAATTCTTTTTGCTTAATATTTTCTTCTAGAACCTTCTTCACAATTTCATGGTTTTTGGTTGCTTTTCTAATAAAAAAAATTAAGGCTATGCGTAACGGGGGGCTTGGGTTCGGCGGCTTGGAACCCGTCGGGCTGGACGGGCTGCCGGTACGCTGGCAGCGGGTTCAACAGGTTGGAAGCTTTTCTTCACACCGGCGATTTGCACACATCGCTTAGTTTTTGTGTGTGGGAGAGTTGAGAGGGTTAGGTACTGATAGCCTAAGGGCAATGTATTTTGGTTTGTAAAATGGAATTTTATGAAATTGAAATTCATCGAATTTTTTTTTTAACTTTTTTTTTAACAGGTGTTTGAGACTATGTCCCGACTAATCCCAACAGGGTTCATCGACAGCTAAGCATGCTGTCCTGAATTGATCCCCGGTGGTCATGATCTGGAAGCGTCTGGATTCTAACCTGGGATAGAAGGATTAACAAGTCACTTCCCCCCACAAACCTTAACCAGTATGCCACAACCTTGTGGTTTAATATATATTTTTTTTACTTTGATGGGCTGTTTGATTTACTGAATTCAAGGGAATTTGATGTAATTGGAATTACAAATTCCAGTTGACCAAATTTATTAGTGACGTTTGGTTTCATTGGATGAACTTGATGGAATCATTTGAATTCCATAATTTAAGAAATTCATTATTTTTTGACTTAAATGAAAGATAATTGAATCAATCAAACATATGGTCAAATTTTAATCCAATATCTTCAAATAAAAATTTCTTTAATGGATTCCAATTCCATCAAATTCCATTTGTGAAGCAAAAGCCCTATGAAAAAAGTTTGAATGGGATTTAATTACGCGTTTGATTGGTAGGAATTCAATTTGTTCACTTAAGCCATTGAATGATAAATTTCTTAAATTTTGGAATTCAATGGACTTTCTCAAGTTAGAGCATGTTTGGGATTGCTTTTCAAAACTCCCCTTATTGACTTATTGGAATTGAATGGACTTTCTCAAGTCAGTAAACCTGTTTGGATGGACATAAAAACACAAAAAACACTTTTCAAATCTCCTTTTTGAGGAGTGAAATGGAGGTTTTAAAAGCATCAAGGTAGTGACTTTTTGTTTTGCAAAAGTGCTTTTTGACAAAAACATTCTCAAAAAGTTGATAAGCTAAGCCAAACACCACAACTTATTGACTTATTGACTTTTACCACAACAAAAGCTCATTCTTCCACCACCATAAGTTAATAAGCACTTTTGGCCAAAAGCGCTTTTTGACCCCAAAAAGCAATCCTAAACACCCTCTTAATTCCTTGAACCAAACGTTACTAAGGAATTCCTTAAATTTTGGAATTCAATGGATGCAATTTCCGACCCTACTTCAGGTATGAAAATAAAACCCTGCTCCCGTCTTATAACCCACTAAAGTAGGGAATTCCAACCCCTTCGGGGTGAGATCTAGCGGTCATGTCCAAGTCTAGGTGTTGTTTGTTTTTAAAAAAACACATCGTATAGCCTTTTAAGTTTGAAAATTAAAAGGTTTGCGGACTTAAACTGTTTCTTTTATTTTTTTTTAAAAGAAGTTCTATAAACCTCTTGCATGTCCTTTGAAAAGTTAAAAGGTGAACCATCCACCTCTTACTTTTTAGATGTGAAATAAGACTTCATACCTCTTAAAAAACAAATAGCATCATATACAAGACTAAGAGGTTGTTTGTTTTTTTAAAAAACACCTCTTAAAACCTCTTAATTCTAAAAATTAAAAGGCTTACATACTTGAGACTTTTTGTACTCTGAAACTTTAAGAGATGCATCATCCACCTCTTATTTTTTTAGATGTTTTCTGAATCAGACCTCTTAAAAAAACAAACTACTGTCCTCTCTCACAAATCAAAATAGTCCTATGCATGCATATAACTTCAATATATTTTAAGGAAATGTCATTACAACAACAATAGGCAAAAACATACCAAGAAACTCAATAAAACTCATAATTACCATGCTCCCTTTCCTTATATTCACAAATATGTTACACTTTTTTTTAAAAGAATAAAACGAGCCGTCGCAAACCGAAAAATGCACACGATCCCAACCACCGTCGAGCTCAACGTTAGCATGCATCATGAAAGTTTTGCATGCAAATCGTCATCACGAATTCTTCATCAGATCGCTCAACTTCGTTTCCAACTACAAGAAGAAAGTAAAAAAAAAAAGCACGATAGATAATTAAAACGTATGACGAGAAATGTATAAATGTGAATAAACAGCTATGTTATAACTTTTCTATAATAAAGGATGAAAAATCAAAATCTCTAACATTAACTATATTAATAAAATGTTCAATATATCTAATTAAATATTGTTTCACTATTCTACGCATCCTATTTCATTGTCTTCTATTCGTAGAATATATTGTCTTTCTTTTCTGTTAAGTTTAGAGATTTCTTTAAATTTAGAGATTTTTACAATCTCTTGCCTCTTTTCTCTATTTTAGCATACAATACAGCATAGCCGTTGATGCAAAAATATGGCCTAAATCCCTCTTTTCTCTATTGTAGCATAGTTGTTGGAGATGCTCTTATCGAGTAAGCACTTACCAGTATCATCTAGCCTTATTGATAGCATGGCAATCCAAAGACCGAGAGTCTTACCCGGTAAGTGTGGAAAACGACTCTTACCCGGTAAGCGCTTACCGGGTTTATGATCATTACCAACAATCCATTTTCATAGACAATGGTGTTACACGATAAGATAAATCATAAAATCAAGGTGAATCTAGGGTCGGTAAGCGCTTACCCAGTAAGAAAATGGTAAGTGTCCCCTAAAGCTTACCTGGGTAAGCACTTGCTAATATGTCAAATTACCTTGATGAAAATATGCTAAGAACCAAGAATCTTATACGGTAAGCGAGTAAATTGTTCTATACAATGCCATTTTGGTGGATTAAAATCTTAACCGAAAAATATATGATAGTGTTAAATTTTACTGGTAAGCGCTTACCAGGTAAGTGTTTGGTACACGGACCTTTAGTCGCTGAGTTAGCTCTAAAATGCCTCCTAACATCTAGTTCCTAGGGGTGGGTTCATAGTGGGGATGCTCGGGGTTGCCAGTAATAAGCCTTTTGCTCAAAAAATATTCCGTTTCTAACAACTTGTACAAAAGATTCCCAGCTCTACTTCATAATCAGTTGGAACGAGTTGTCATGAATATATCGATGCACCAAGTAAATGTAAAAAAAGCACGATAAGGCTTCGAAATCACTGAATGTGTCTTAACGAGAATTCTAAAACTCCCAACAGATTCTACGAGTGTTTTAAATTTATAAAAGGTAAACGAATATGTGGTTACAAGGCAAAAAGGCAGAAAAATACCTGAGCGTTTCTCATTTTCTGCCTTTGCAATTGCTCGGCCAGAATGAGATTCCTGAGAAGTTATAGAAATTTTTTAGATAAATGTAGGCATGTACCCATAAAAGATCCAAAAGCCCGTTTCTAGTAAGTGAAAAAATTGTGGGGGGCTGGGCTGGGTTTTAGGTGCGAAATGGATCCAATCGGGCTTTTTCAGGCCAGGAGTTTCAGGGGTTTAACCGCAACTTGGAGAGAGGGGAAAAAATACTTGACATGATCGGGCTTTTTGTCTTGGCCTAGGCTCAGGATTACTACAAAACGGGCTTTTTCGGGCCAGGGGCTGGGCTTTAGGTGTGCAAATGATCCGGTCGGGCTTTTTCAGGCGGGGAGTTTTTGGGGGGTTAACCAGGCCTTGGAGAAAACACTTGACCTGATCGGGTTTTTTTGCTTTGGACTAGGCTCAGAATTACTAGAAATGGGCTTTTTCGGGACGGGGGTTGGGATTTAGGTCCGAAAATGGATCCGCTCTGGCTTTTTGAGGACAGGCTTTTTGGGGGTTTAACCGGGCCTTGGAGAAAATATTTGAACAGATCAGGTTTTTTGTCTTGGCCTAGGCTAAGGATACTAGTAACGGGCTTTTTCAAGCCAGGGGCTGGGCTTTAGGTGCGAAAATGGATCCGATTGGTCTTTTTTTGGGACAGGCTTTTTGGGGGGTTTAACCAGGCCTTGGAGAAAATACTTGACCATGCTGGTCTTTTTGCCTTGGCCTAGGCTCAGGCTTATTAGAAACGGGCTTTTTCAGGACGGGCTTGGACCAAACTTTGGGCCGATAATTTTGTGCACGAGAAAACGAAATTGGCTATCATACCTTTGTTGTAATTGGAACACCTGAGACTGCAGTTCTCTCTCCCTTGGTGAAGTCAGAGGGATCTGCATATCATGGAATTCTTTAATTAATTAATCAAGCAATCGCAGGGATGACAATGACATTGGTCACAAGTAGCATCTATTCATCATCAATTAATTATTTTATGACAAAAATACCCTTCCCTTTTCTGTTCTCTCCGATTCAAGAACATGAAAATTTGTTTCTTTTCAATAAATTACTTTTTTGTCCTTTTTATTATTCTCTCCCTTTTCCTTTCTTTTCTTTTGTCCTCGAATTCGAGAACACCTGGTTAGTGGTCAAATGTTTTAAGATTAAAACGTGTAGCAGATATTTAATGGATTTACTAATAGATAACGGCCCCATTACCTGAGATGATCCGTTGGTTCCCGCCTCCACATTTTCCATGGGGTTGCCTGCATACAAAATAAGAATCCCATTCATATGCCATTGCACGAACAGAAAATATACAGTTCCATAAGTATCCTGATTGTTTCCAAATCTAAAGCGTTGAACAAAATAAATGAACTTTGATCATCTTCCATAAATATCCGGATCATAATAATGAACCCTCATCACTTCCATAAATATCTCAATTGATTGGTTTCTATGAACTAGAAGGTTTGCAAATGATTGAGACTCTCTCTCTATATATGTGTGTGTGTGTGAGAGAGAGAGAGAGAAAGAGATGGAGAACTGAAGGATACCGGAACTCTGCTCCACAAACTTGATTAATTTATACAGTTCTTCCTGAAGACAAAACAAAAGTAGCAAATTTGTCATCAGAAAGAGAGCCTGGAAGTTAAACAAAATCAAGATGATCAAGTGCATACCCTTTGCAAGGTGTTATGGTGCAAAATGCTTTGCAAAGATGGAAGAAGTGAAGACGCTATACTTGATGTGGATGGACTGGTAGTTTCACCGTAACTTGAATTAACAACCGGAGCCTGAAGATGATAAAGAAGGCGCATTATTTCAGAAGTACGTAATTATTACACTTTTTTAATCAACTAAATGACAATTTTACCCTTAATAATAATAGAGGTACTAATGAATGTCCCCGTCTCATAATTTAGGGTATGGAAAGTAGTAATTACTCCAAAAGTGGATACTTGTTTTAGGATAAACTAAAAAATGTGGAATACTTGGTTAGGGAAGGAGGGTAGTTTAGTAATTTTCCAATCTTGTCTCATCTCCCTATTTTTGTTCCATCTATTTTGGTGGGACAAAAAAATGCATTCTTGTCCCACTCGATTCTGTCATATCCCATTTTTAATTATCGCACCAAACGTAGGACAAGAAGTTGTATACTGTCTCATCATGTCCTGTCCAACGTACCAAACAAAGATAAACAAGTAATTACATACCTTGAGACTCAGATCTGCTGAAGTGACTTTAAAACGACCCTTCTGCTGCACAACCGCTTTTTCTGGTACATCATCTGTAACACCGGATCTCACAATTAACAAGATTAGATTAAAAAAAGTACACCCTCCGTACCAAAATAAATGAGCATAATAAAAACGACACGGTTTCAGAAATGTGTAATTATTACACTTCTTAATTAAGTAAATGACAAAATTTTCCCTTCATAATCTAGGAACTAATGAATTTCTCCATCTCATAACTAAGGGTAGAATTGGAAAATAGGCACTTCTGAAAATCGGCACTTATTTAGGGACAAATCAGAATACAAATGTGGACATTTACTTTGGAACGAATGGAGTGATTACCACAGACCCGCTCAAATAACATATACAATGTGAATTAAAAGGATGGCTTACCGGAAGAAGAGTTGAATGTGTTATTCTTTTGACGACCTTGTAACGGACCACTAAAGCTGCGCTCAACTCGGAATCCCAAATGTGTATATTCTCTTCATATTATAGAAAAAAATCAATTAAGATCTAAAAACCAGTCGAAATTTTTTAAAGAGCTTTAAAAACCTCAAAAAACTTGAAAACCTTGTATTATAAAAACCCGAAAATCTTGAAGAAAAAACTTAATTTTTTTAAAAAACTTGAAAATTTTGTTTTCAGATTGTAAAAATCTTGGAAAACATATAACTGATAATTTTTTTGTAAACATCTTAAAAACTTATAAATTATAAACTTCGTAGAAGTCTTGAAAAACTTTATTATCATCCATTTGATTGGACAGGATCAATTTCCAAATGTTATTTGAATCAGATCAGACGACAAAATCCAACATCCAACGGATGATTGGATCCGATCAGATCCACCTAAATTTATTGAAGTTAAACTGAAGAACACCCACAATAGTTACCTCTCAAAGTCGCCAGCTAACTTCTTAGAAGAAAGCACGTTATCGGGTAGCAGTGAGCCACTCGAATATTTTTTTGTACCAATAATAACCGGCTGCGGCAACAGTTTTCTCTTCTCTAGATTGTCGGTGTCATTTTGTTCAGCTTGGTCGTCGGCTTTTATTGATGGCTTAATGGCACCGTGTTGTTCGTTATCCGATTGATTTTCATCTCCTGAAGTAGGGTTAACAGTGATCTCATCATCGTCACCAACATCAAAGCACCCCCTGTATTGAAATAGAAATTCCGCATGAGATGATAAGAAACAAAACCATCATCGGGTTCTTCTCGTTTACACGTAAAAATGTGAAGATCTTCCACCATAGTACACGTGAATTATGCAACGGCCACAATTTATAACCAAATTACTCCCTCTATCCATATTTCTATTTTAGTTTGTTCCAAAATAAGTTTCACTTTAAAAAATAAGTGTCTACTTTCCAATTCTACCCTTAATTATGTAATGGAGAACTTCATTATTCCTTCTATTATTCAAGTATAAACTTGTCATTTAGTTAATCAAAAGTGTAACAATTACAAATTACTCTCTCCGTCCCAAAATATTTGTCTACAACACACAATTTTAGAAATCCGCAACTATTACCCTTTTTAATTAACTAAATGACAAGTCTACCCTTAATAATAAAGAAGCAATGAATTTCTCCATCCCATAAGTAAGGGTAGAAAGGGAATTAGACACTTGTTTTTTAAAGTGGAAACTTATTTTAGAACAAAATAAAAATATGGAAACTTATTTGGGTTTGCAAATTACACGTATTTCAATTTCTAAAACTGCCTTCTTGTTTTCAAGTTTCGTATCTTGTTCTTCAGAAAAACTAATTAGCAAGATTTTATCCCTTTTTTCCACACACTTCTCACAAGCCGGGGTCTTGACGGAAATAGCCACTCTACTCTCTGGGTAGAGGTCAGTTTGCATATATCTCATCCACTCAGACATCACCTCCGAGTGGATATACTGGGTTTGTTTGGTTTTTTGGTTTTTAGTTTCTTTTTTCCTTTTAGAACAAAAAGAAACCAAAATTTGAATGCTAATTATGATCTTACTTGAGGGCTTGAAGAGGCTTTATAGGAAATGTTGCAAACGAATCCTCCAAAGTAGGAATTTCATTAATTTCATCCTGCAATTAAAGAAGCTTTGTCTTATATATTTCACAACAAATTCAATTTAGAAGGCCACATATAAAATAGAGTAAATTATGATTCTTGTTCATGTGGTTTAGAAATTGCGATTTCCATCCCTAAGGTTTGCAATTTATTGTTATTTTTGTCCCTGGACTAATTCCTACCTTTATGTACAAGGGACCAAAAAAGTAAAGAATTGAAAGCCACAGGAACCCAAAAATCAATAAATTGTAAATCATAAAAACAAAAATAGCAATAAAGTTACAAACCATAGGGACGAAAACCGAAAATCGCAAATTTTAACAAACCACAGGGACGAAAAACATAATTTACTCTATAAAAAATATCCAGATAAAGATGATTAGGGTATCTAAATGATACCTCAATGTTGGACCCATCATCAGAATGATTAGGTATCTCAGTGGATGACCTTTCTGCCGGTAATCCAACATAATCGACCCCATTTTGTTGCTTTGAACTTGCATTCAGATCTTTGGCATCTGAATTGTCATCGTAATCCTGAATCTGCTCCCAGAAAAACAGGGTGATAAAGTAGAACACCATGTGCAGATTACTGGCAACCCCGACAGGCTCCACACAGGACCCACCTGTGAGGAGGCATTTCAGAGCTGACTCAGCGGCTGAGGTTAGCGGAGGGGTTCAAGCCTGTCTCCCGTGGAATTAGAACTTGAACCAATTTTGTATTTGAGCAAAATCTCTCCGCGCCTCTCCCAACTGAGCTACACACTCGATGGCAAACTAAATAAATATTTAATAGAAGAATACGTACAAGTGCGGCTTGATTCTTCAAGTCCTCCAAATTAAAATTCCATGCACTTATTCCTCGAATATACTCTTGCTACAAGTTACGAAATATTACTTGATCAAATGATGAAGGCGAGAAAAGGAAAAGTAATCAAGTGAATTTGAGGAAGGAGGAGATGACAACGATTATGGATATGATGGACGAACTATGCAATTTGATTACTTTTCGTAAAATGATGGACTTACTTGTAGATTTAATGAATATAGCTTACGTTTTCTAGACTCATAACTAGTAATTTTATGACTTCCATAGTTTGCTATGGAATTATGTGTTGTTTGTTAAGATTATTTAATTATTGTTGATACTTGTGCCTCACGGCCTAGCAGTACTAGGGGAAAATGCTTCGGCTCACGCTTTCGTCTTTCAAAACATTGATTAACTCTATGATTTCAATCAACTTTGACACCCTACTATACTAATCTGGCATACAAGATTTCACATCATAGACAGAACAATAATTTCATATTGCACAATAATGATTAAAGTTGTTTCACCTGTGATAAATGTTCTTTACTTCCATTTAATTCACTATTCTGTAGAAGAAGATCGGCTTCTTTTGCCTGAAACAACAAAACGATCAAATTGATAGACATAATAACAAAAGTAGTAGTAGTAGTAGTAGTAATACTAATAATAATAAATAAGCAAAACACCTTTAGAGTCCTAAAACGGTCGCCTAGAGGGGGAAGACCATCAAGAATGGTGCGTTGAAGATAATCAGTTGTTTTTGCATGTTTAAAGAAAGGATGCTTCATAAGCTTTTCCGATGAGGGACGTTTCTTCGGGTCTTTCACTAAGCAAGCAGCAACCATTTCTTTAAAGGACTGCACAACCACCACAAGTTAGAACGAAATTCACCAAACGACCATTGGCCCAGTTGTATCCAGATTACCGGTAGAGCCCCAGCCTCCCAGGAGGAGGTCAATGGTTCAAATTTCACCAAAAACGAGAAGGGTGTGCAAGTATTTGCAATATAAATATATAGACGAAGGGATAGTGTGAGAATAGGAGTTAAGGTGAGAAGTGTAAGAAGGGATTTGGACCCTTGATCACTTTTAATCAGTTTTGATCTAATTGTTCAGATTAAGTCACAAAACAACCCATGAATTAGCTTAGATGGGTATTTTCAACTGATCTTCAATTAGGATTGATCAAGGGTGAAGATCCCTTCTTACCAGTCTCATGATAACTTTCTTACCAGAAACCAGCTCTCTCTCTCTCTCTCTCTCTCT
>LUCG01277799.1:968-14869 GCA_001633085.1 Carthamus tinctorius | reverse complement strand
ACCAAACGCATGGTCAAAGATTTTTAAATTCCATTCCAATTCCTTCAGATTCCAATTCCTTTGGCAGATTCCAATTTCAACAGATTCCATTCTGCGAACCAAACGCCACCTTAGAACCTTGTCAAACTAATTGACTTTAAAAAAAAGAAAAAAACATGAAAATTTTATTTTATAAAGAATATTTAAAGTGTGACTTGCTTTCTAAAAGCTACTTTTTTGTACTTACCCCGTTTTGTAAAGTGAACAGTTATTCTTGTATGCATTTTATTTTATTGAATTTTATGTGTTTTTGTTTGATCTATTTCTTTCTATTTGAAATGCATTCCAATTTGATATTTTTTTTGAATAAAGTAAGATGTTATTTGTTTACCAAATAAAAGTAAAATATACAAACTTTATATGAAAAGTAAGTTGATAAGGACAATCAAAATTAAAGAAATAGAATATACTTGCAACATAAAAATTACATGTTATATTCCACATGCACAAAATCTTGTAATTATTTAAAAATGATCAAGATGTAATTTTATTATAATAAAAAGAGTAATCTACATTTTGGTTTATGTGATTTACATAAAAGTATGAAAATAATACACATACTTTAGTAAGCACATAGATAATTGTTACTGTTTGCATTTTGCTTTGAAAATATTCTCTTATCATAACACTTTAGTTAAAATATTGCTAACTGAAAGACGTTTTTGTTTTTGGAGCACCACCAACCCTCCCCCCCCTCCGGTTTGATATAGGGATTGGTCCGGTGCATCTTAACTTGGTACATCTCATCTTAATGTGCTGTTGGTGTTGGGATTTTATAAAGGAATTTGATCCCACATAAGAAGGAAAGGGAAACTTTGATAGGCTTATATGGCTAGTTTCATAAGTCTTATCAAATTGGACAAAAGCCCTTCTAAGTCACTTGGATTGAGCTTTTGTGGTTTGGTATGAACATACATTTAATGATCAAAGATAGGCCTTGAGACTTGGGTCTCTTTTGATCATTGAACAGAGACTGTTGCGACCAACTTTTCACGCGGCATTACTCCAAATTTCATTGGCAATCGTTTCCTTCCATTTTGCTCTCCCAAAATCCATCCATGAACACGTAAGGAAACTCGATAGATTAACGTTCTCATGCAAAATGCGAATAGATAGTTGTATCTCTAAACGAACGCTCGAAACCACGCACAAGTAGGAGTGAAATTTTGTTTAAGGACACTACATCAAAGGCCTCTATCTATACATCTTCCAATTGTCGATTTCAGGTTAATACTCCAAGATAAGAATTTCTATATATAGACTATATACACTTACATGTTTTTGTTGTGTTTCCTTTGATTTATTTTACACGTTTTGCACACAAACATATGCATATATATTTAGTTTTTCCAGTCCCATAAACCAAGGTTGTAACATGTACATCCAACAGTTGATAATCACTTATCACGCTTCTAACATTAACTCAACCGAATCCTCTTTGGTGATGGTATTGTTGCTTCTACAACCTCATGAATCCTCCATATATCTTGATGGGTTTTGTGGGTGTGAGAATATGTGGAACCCATAGATTAATCTCCAAAAGAGCCCTTGAGGAGAGAAGAGGGGTTCCAACATATATAGTGAAAATTTGGTCCAAATCTAGCTGATGTGGGACTCTAATACGCCCCCTCCAACAGAGGCTAGATGAAGGGCCTAGAACGGCCAGAGAGGATCGGCGTGTCAGTTCCTAGAGTGGTAGACTTTGGCTCTGATACCATGTGAGAATATGTGGAACCCTAGATTAATCTCCAAAAGAGCTCTTGAGGAGAGAAGGGGGATTCCAATATATATAGTGAAGATTTGGTTCAAATCTAGTCGATATGGGACTCGAACAGTTGAAAGGTAGATATGAAAAAATTGGGTACAAGACAGACACAGAAAAAAAAGGTAACAAGATCAAAATGTTTCTCATTTAACAAACAATGTTAAATCAGACAACCTCTTTTCCAAAAGAGGATGTATTTATTAAAGCACAAAAACGGATATTATAATTTTATTGTTATTTCACTATAATCTAAAAAAATTATCGATACCATTAAAGCTATACAGCGGGCCCAAGAAGTGGAAGATGGTTGTACAGTTGTACGTCCACGCATAAATGACAAAGCCCAAGTGTACCATGGGGCTCAAGAAAGGCACTCAGGAGGACATATTGTGTATTGGACCGATGAAAGTTAAATTAAGTAAATGAAATATTTTTTGTTTGTTTTTTGCATCTAAAGCGGCAAATAACTTATACACACGTTTTGGGGATATCCGAATTCAAATGGGCATCGACTAATCTTCTACGTCCATGAACCGGCTCTATGGGCAGACCCATGAACCGGTCCAAGAGCTAGGTACTGCAACAAGTCGTCCCAGTAGGGTTCGAACCTTGGCCAACTGTAAATACCATTTTCTAAAGACACAAATGTGTTACTTCCATCCACTTGCTTGAGGTTTATTAATTTTATTTCACTCAAATTAATAACTTTATAAAAATAATGTCATAAATTTCTGATTAAAAAAAATTGAAAAAATATTAATAAACTTTAAATTCCAGAGGAGGAGTTGCAAAAAACACCATAATAAAGACGGTAGCATAACTAGATTCTCCGACTCCAGAAACTCAATTTGCAATTAAGGAAATCAGAGGCATCAAATTCAAATCACAGGCGCATAATGTCGAACACATTCCACACTATTTACTAGTAGTTGGTTAGTTGATCATCTTCTTCGTTTAGTTGCTTTCCAAAATCTAAAAAAAAACTACTACAAAAATTCACTTCCAAGATGTAATTACGGTTTCCAGTAGAGAGAGAGAGAGAGAGAAGTTACCAAAACTTATGTTCAAAAACTGGTGTTGAAAAAATGGCTTACGGTTGTCACGATGTATCGGCTTTAGACATGACGGAGAGCCGGCTCGGCTTCGGTTGGAAATCACACCGCCGTCTCTGCTGGTGCGACGACGGACGAATCAAAGACGCTAACGACCTCTTCACCAGATCGCCTTCCGCCGTTCCAATCCTCACGAGCGAAGAATTCGCCATTCCAGATCTACGAGCATACGATCTGTGCGACGACTGGTGCGATATCGACACCGCATTGTTGCTGCTTTGATTAGCGCTCCTTGCACTACTCACATTCCGGTGCAAACTACACCGGAAGGATCCAGGATGCGTCGTCGGCGAACACATGCACTTCTTCTTCTGTCCATTACTACTCCACGCCTTGTTGCTGTTCCTGTGATTACTACCACTGCTCTGGTTCTGATTCTGATTCTGATTCCTCTCTCTAGGCGACGAACTCGACGCAATGGAGTGGCCAGTGGAATTACCGCTGCGATGATCGATTGAAAAACAAACAGATGGAGACGATGAGACTGAATTACCGTGGTGATCAACGCTGTTCCGATTCGGCGATGAGGATGAAGATGATGAACAGAAGCATCCGGAAGGCGAAATCGATCGTTGAAGCTTGTCAGGTGTGATGTTGGATTCGGTTTTCGAAGACGCCATCATCGAATTTGATAAGAATATAGGAAGGAATTTGGGAGAAGGTGTTGAGAAGGAATTAGGGTTCTAAAAATTGAAGCGGGAGTTGAAGTCGGTAAACATGGTGCAATCGGGAGATATAATGATATATAGAAATAGAAGAATTGTATGGTGGCAAAATCGTGAATATGATGAACTCTAGTGGCTTAATTGCAAATCTGTTTAAAAAGTGGGTTAAACTAAGATACGGGCAGTTTAACCTCACGCGCTTCTGACGGCGTGATCTTCACGTACGGTTGGCGATTGGTGAAAGCGGTTATTCCATTCCGATAATATTTTATTTTTTTTAGAACTGTTTTAATTATTGAATTTTTAATCATATTTATTCGAAATTCTTTGTATATTTTACTTAACCAACTAAATTTTAGAAATTAGAAGTTTAATGTTGCAGATTATCAAACATCGGTATTACTTCAAAAGAAAATTAAACTACATAAATAAATGCAATGACATATATTAAGGAGTCATTTACCAAATTTTTACTCGATAACTGCTTACGGGAGAAGATTCACTCATTCACATGTAACTAACTTATCCTGTAACATCGTTGGTCTTGAAAAAATGAATTGTTGACGAACGTTTTAAGCTCGGTAAACACTTGTTGGGTAAGAACCATTTCTCACACTTACCGTGGTAAACGTATTAGTCATTGACTCCTTGCCTTATATTTTACCAGGTAAGCTTATCAGTCTTTACTATGCTTAGTCAATAACGTAAAAGATAATGGTAAGCGCTTAACGCAAATAATTGTTTAATAAACAACCTCTAACTGATGGTAATCATTAATTCTTACCGATACATTATAAATATTTTTATTTGAAATTATACAAATAACATAAATAAGCTATGATTTTATAATTGAATTTAGAATAATTTAAACATAATAAAACCTGAAATTTAGATGAATTATAAAATTAAAAAAAAACTATATGGTGTAGATGTATATCATCAAAACTATTTATTTTGATATGTTATCTATTATTTTTCGAATAAATAAATTTATGAATAATATTTAAGAATAATTTAGTTTTTAGTAATTATAAAAAAAATATTAATATTGATAAATTATCAAAAAGTATTATTGTGGTAATTATCTTTTATTTAGCTCAAGTTAGATATCAAAGTTATCATTAATAACTTAACATTCAATTAGCCCCTATTTCAATATGTCTATTTTGGTAATTAGTTCTTTCAAATGGCAAAACGTGCTCAATTGTCCAACTAATCATAACTTCTTTTTCTTTCCAAACATAATTTCAAACTTCATTTTCTTAATAAATTTATATTTCTTAACTTATGATAAAATATTAAAATATCATGTTATGATGTATCATACAAATATAACAATAGTATTGAATAACGACCATTCAAACTCTTATCATATAGTTGTTTGTTAGTTGCTTTTTCGACCTAGTAATTAGTCTACGAAAGAGCATTGAATTTCATATCACATGATTCTTCTTTTGTCTTTTTAGATGAATTCAATGTTTGTATATATTTCTATAACACACTAGCTATAACAATAATATTATCAAACGTAAGTAAACAGGTATCGGAATGAGACCCGTATTGTTGGATAATTCGGTGTATCCGTTTTAACAGGGTCGGGTGTCCCCACAAAACCGAGGACCAAGGATCCTCAAAAGTTCATAATATGGGATGGAGATGGGGACGATCATAGATATACGATGAAGGATCGTGTGAGAAGCATGAGTAGAAACGAAGATAGAGACAAAAATTAAGCATCAATTCTCAAGTTCCTATGCTTAAACATAATCGTCTTTCTAGTTTTTGAATTCTTGTGATGTGTTGACGAGTTAAAAAAACGTGTTTCTAGTCATGATAAGATCACATAAAGTTAAATGTTTTCAAAAGATACTGATTTGAATTATAACGTATTCTACGACTTGATATTGCATATTGTATACGTGAATTCCACAAAAACAATTTGATGTTTGGTTACATGTCCGAGGGAAGAAAAAAGCTTTCCGTTAACCTTATAAACATTAATAATCAAATCGAACCAGATGAAACCTGATCTATACCTCAAAAAAGTAAAATGAATGTTTCCATAAGCATCATACATATCTTAAATAACCATTTAAATATTTATATTACAAACTAATAATATTTTACAATCTTTTATAACCATACTTAGGGTGATTCATTAGTTCATATTTGGTTAGCATTCTCCTCTAATTAACCAATACTTGTCTATGTTTAAGCATGATCAAGAAATTAACAACTTTTAATTTTAACTTCTTTTTACTTCCATCGTCGATCGATCGTAGGTGGCGATGCAACGACAACGAGTTTGGTGTATCTACGGTACCTTCGTTCGCGGGCATACAAAATCCACAAAACCAACGAGAGCATGACGGCCGTCGATGCCATTGCTAAACCGATGTAGATCCATTCGCTGTATTTGTTGAGATTCGGACAATGATCCTTATGAATTCCAACGAAAGTCTCTCTAACGAAGCTACAGTTGAGTAACCCGGCCAGAAACGGACCGTATTCGGTCAATCCATCGCTCACATTCAACGCACTCGACATCTGTTTATACATCTTTGGAGTCAACCGCCCCACGCTTGTGCATGTATCGTTTGCCGAAACTTGGCAAACGTAATTCCTCCACACCTGAAGAAAATACATAAATATCAGTACAAGAAAATTGGCTTTTAATGAAGTAAAATATGTCTAAGTATCAATAAATTGTTCTATAGGACTCGGGTTAATAGGATATGTATTATATAAAAGTGTTACAATGAATGTTATGACGTATTTCGGCATCCTAAAATGTTTCTTTTATGACATGTATTGGGGGGCGTTTGGTCATAAAATGGAATTTGTTGGAATTAGAATCCATCAAAGGAATTTGACTTTGAAGGAACTTGAATGAAATTTGACCATACATTTGGTTATTATAAATTCAATTCCTTCATTTAAGCCAATGAATGATGAATTCCTTGAATTGTGGAATTCAATGGAATTCAAATGATTCTATCAAGTTCATTCCATGAACCACACATCACTAAGGAATTTGGTTGAAGAAATTTGTTATTTCAGTTCCATCAAATTTATTTGAATTCCGCAAACCAAACAACCCACATCTTTTTAGATTACAATAAAACTTGATTTATAGAACATTTAAATATCTAAGCGTCCTAATAAAATACGTTATAAGACAAAGCTATAAAATGTCTTATCTATAAGTGTTGCTATAGGTTTAAAAAACGTTTTAACAAGTTTTTTTACGACACTTTTAAAAATCAGCTATTTTATACAACAGTTTTAAAAAATGTCAGCCCATAAACCCTTTTTTATAAGACATTTTTTCAAATAGTGTTGTATTTCTAAAAGCAACATTTTATTTCTAAAAGCGTCCTAATTTTTTTGTTCACTCCTATAAACTTAAATCCTATAAAGTGTTCTATTAAAACGTAATACATTATAGGCATCCTGTAAACATGATATTGTACTGTTACATGACATAAACTATTACTTCCTTCGTCTCAAAATTATTGTCCAGTTTTGATTTTTGATAGTCTTTCTTTTTCGACGTTGACCTTAATATTTTTGTTTGTGTTATATAATACTTGATGAAAATTATACCAATGAAAAACACAACTCATTCATATAATTTGCATCAAGTATCATATAACACAAACAAAAATATTTAAGGTCAAAGTCGAAAAAAAAAGCCTTTCAAAAATCAAAATTGGACAATAATTTGGGGAAGATGAAGTAGATTTTTAATAAAAGCGTCTTAAAACCTTCGTTGGAATACCAAAATCATCATATCAACTTATGTAGCACGTTTACGTATAGACATATTTGGTGTCATATAAAAAAACCAGTTTTGGAGTTATAAAGATTGTCGTTACCGTGGTTGCATTATCGAAGTCAAGTTCACCATCTTGACATTTTCGATCCGTTCCGTTAGCGTTTAGCGGATTACAAAGCGTGGGAACCAACGGACCGGATTGATTGAAATCAAGGAACCTCGCAAACGGTCGTTCCGCAGGATCGATGTTGGAGACATTGTCGATGATGCCATTCACCATCGTCACCAACTGAAAAGTGATGTTTTTGCTCTGAGATAGCGTTTCTTGAGCGGTTGCGTCATCGACACATGGAAGAATATCGTCTAAAGCGGTATGAGCCGTCGGGTTTTCAACCCACTCGTCCATCGCGATACAAGTGTCGCCCGCAATGCTACGAACATGGTTAGCAGCTGTGGTTAGCTTCTAATGGACGGATATACACTGATATAGTACTCACTACGAAAAGGTCTGTTTTATAGAACGTCATATTGTGTTAAGGTCAGCTAATTATGCGTCTATCTATAAACGTGTGACAAAAAGTTTTAACAGGTTTTTTAAGACAATATAAAGTAAAGTTTCCTATTAGTATTCTTAAATAACATTATTTGAAAAGCGTTATGTAAGAACAAGTTTCATATGAAAAAATATGTTCATAGGGCACTTCTCAAAAGTATCATATAGAAAAACTAACATCTAAAAGAACTTATTCAATTGTCATGTTATAATTAATACAGATCGCACAGTTGTTTGGACCTATAAACTTAAGTTTAATAAAGCTGTCTATTATGACATTTATAGATATTTGACAACTTATAAAACTGAAAGCAAGTAGGTAGTTAGAACCTACTTGTGGAGTGCAAGGAATATGCCACACAAGATGAAGGTAGCTGTAACAAGAATCCAACCTAGAACCACCAAGCTGCAAAACAAAAGGGTAAGATCTTGATGACGTAAATCGAAAAAACGAGCTCAATATATCCCATCCAACACGTGAATGCACATCCGATTTGTATTTAATGTAACTTTATATAATTCATGTTCACATTCTCTCTCTAATACTATGTATCCATGTGATTGATGGATCGAAATTAGACATGGGATTTTGAGACGTTAAATTTTTATTTGTTCCAAAAAGGATAAAATGTATGCAGATCTGACATCTACCTAAAAACTGTGTTAAAATGCAGTATACACTATCACTCACATGTACACAAGGAACTGCAATCCAAGAAGAGAGAAAACTGCACCCAACATTCAAAGAATCCAATGTGAGTCTGAAACTAAAGTTGGAGTTAGAATTCATTTTTTACCAAATGCTTGTTGGGTGTCCCTTGTCTTATCGAGGGAACAAGCATAACTCGATAAGAGCTTAATAGACCACTTTATAGGACTAACTTAATTTATTAAACCAAAAAAATCAAACTGTTCTTTTTTAAGACGTTGTAATAAGTTTATAAGACGTTTTTGAACGTTGTAACAAGTTTCTAGAACATTTTTATAAAAAATGTTCGTATTAACTATTTTAGAAGAAAAAAAAAGTCCTATAAGAAGAAGTGTCTTAAAAGGGACGAATTTATAATACACCTTCTCAAAATTGTCATATAAATTAGTTAGTGTGACATTTGTATTAAAAGTGCCCTTAAAAACTTGTTAATAGGCTTAAAAGCCTATAAACTTATTACAATGTCTTTAAATGAGACTATTTAATTTTTGGTCCTATAAATTGTGTCATATAAACCCAATTTTATTTTAGTATAAACGCTTAGTGACAAATCCTAAATCTCAAAGAAAAAGATTGGATCTTTAGGCTTACCAAAACCAAGAAGAGCCACAAGAAGCATAACAGCAGCAATGACAATAAGAGCCAGCCTTCTGCAGATTTAACACATTCAAGACATATATAAGAATCAACATGAGCCTTTGAAGGATGAAAAAGAACCAGCATTCGAATTTCGATCGCTTACACGGCCTTCAAAACACGTTGTATATCTTTCTCGTTCTTTCTGGTCTCGAACTGGAGGTTTCTTGCAGCGTCATTGATCATCTTATGAACCTTATCGATGTCGGTTTTGCTATCCGACGGCAAAGAAACTCGATCGACTTCAATGCCCTTGGCTACCGAAAGAATGGCGGACACATTGTTGAGACGTGAAACCGTATTGTTGGATTGGCTCACGACATAATCCAACGTGTCCGTTGTGCTATTATGGAACCGCCCTTGCCCTGTGTACAAAACGATGCATCCAACACTGCAATTGAACACACGGTATACCAACGATGAGAGCCTCAACCGCATATATGTATCTAAATGTTAACTTTATAGCACGCTAAATATGTCAAAGGAAAATTAACTCAAATAGCCAAAATACACGCATCCAAATTGGTCTTATAGTCATTTCTCTCACACTTTTAACCCAAATGTCACTACATCCATAATATCCAGGTCCGTAGTTTTGGGACCTAGCTAAAAGAGACCAAAAAAATGAATCTCATCAGTTCTCCTTTAAGATCTTAATATTCTTTTAAGGAAAATCGACCAAAAGGGTTTTTTTATGTGTCTTTTAGCTAGGTCCACAAATAATGGACCTATTACTGATGTAGTGACATTTAGGTAAAAATGAGAAAGGAATGGCTAGGAGAGTGATTTAGATGCATTTAATGGCTACTTGAGTCAATTTCCCCCTTTTTTAACCACTTCTGTCAATAAAGTCTCATATTAGCTTTTTTTATATGACATTTTTGAAAAATCGTTCTACAACACTTATTTATATAAGACATTTTTTCACATAATATCACATAAAAACACTAGTATAACACTTTATTTCAATAGTGTCCTAAAAACTTACTAAGACGCTCAAAAAGATCATATCAACTTATTGTAACGCCTTTATATACAAAATAAAACCAATTATGTGACGGTCCTATAAAGCTGATTTTGTTGTAATGTGTATTTATAAACAA
Organism: Carthamus tinctorius; assembly: GCA_001633085.1. Taxonomy (NCBI): domain Eukaryota; kingdom Viridiplantae; phylum Streptophyta; class Magnoliopsida; order Asterales; family Asteraceae; genus Carthamus; species Carthamus tinctorius. The sequence goes on along the minus strand of LUCG01277799.1, from coordinate 4,509 downwards.
TATCTCACATTGCGGAGATGGTGAAGAGGAAGAGAAAAACAAGAGAAAGTGCGTAAGCGGTTTGCGAATAGCCGTAAGGGCGTCTACGGGAGCAGCAGTAACAGCAACAGATTAGAAGCAAAGATGCACCAAATCCTGCAAACCAGATTACGGCAATTCCGAACAAGGGGGCAGCGGTGAACGATACGGACTGCAAGTAAAAACCATATCGTTAGAAGTCAAACAAATCTTTAATGTCTAGTAATCACTCGGATAAATATATAGAGTTGAGTTCAAACAATAATGTATACTAAATCAGAACAGTCAAATCACACGTGATTTTACAGTAAATTCAATTGTAAAATCACATGTGATTATGCAACAACTGCATGTGTTTGATCCTCCCTCTTTTAACATATATCTATAAATGTGGGTCCAAAAGTCAAAGTCAAACAATCTTGAATGCCTGCATTTGTGTATTTTGATACTAATAGTATAATAAAAGAGAGAAGAAGGAAGAACAAACAAATGTCTCTAAGATGTGGAGGGATGTCATCTTTCATCAAAGTCAAACACTAGAATATATCATAATTCAACTCTTATAAGAGAAAGGTTAAAACAAGAAATATAACTTTTTAAGATAACGTGAGAAGCAATCTCAGCCACTCATCCAGTCAATAAAGACGGCTTTGATCGTGGTCCCCCCTTTTAATAATCTCTACCCTCCCATGAATCGCGTCAATCCTCCGTGATCACGTCCACCGTAACCCAAGATGAGTGGCTGAGATTGCTTCTCACGTTCTCTTAAATTGGTATGCTTCTCGCATGAACCTTCCTCCTCTTATCAAATACATTAGTCTAGCTATCAGATTCTTTCACTACAACAATACCGGGTTTATAGAACATTAAATTTTTCTGATTTTTCCGGATAAACTGCTTTACAAGAAAGTTTATACATCCTGGTTAAAAGTGTTGCAATAAATTTACAGGACGTTTTCTAGTTGTGCCTTAACAAGTTTCTTAAGACATTTAAAAAAGATGTCAAACTAACTATTTCATAGAATATTGTTTAAGAAAATTGTCTTATAAAATGATAAATAGCTATTACGACACCGTATTCTAAAGATGCCCTAAAAAAGCTTTTAAAACGAAGACTACTTGTATACTTGTAACGACACTTTAGAGTTTAGATAGAGTGTTTTCTGTTTGGTCCATAAACTATAAACTTAACACCTATAAAGCGATCTAGTAGAACACTTAATTAAACATGAGGCGTGTATATAAACCTTATTTTATTGTAGTGCTTAGAAGCAATATAAAACCCATTTCAATACTAAGTTAAGAATCAACCATTTTGACCTCAAAAAACAAAAATAATACTACGGATAAAAAACAACACCTACGGAAATGTAATGTTCATCGCTGATATTCCATCCACGGGTATAGTACTTGAAATCGTCTCTCGGATCTTTCCTTCGTGTTCTCTTATCGGCCAATATCAAAGACGAGTTGTCGTCATCATTGCTCCCCACTTCAAGAACAAGCCGTTCAACTTCCGGACGACCACCACCGGATCCGCCATCAATCACCCCTACCAAGAAACCCGAAACAAACTCAAAGAAGACAAAATTCAAAATATTTGAATAAGCCCGTTGAAAATAACACCAAAAACAAGACTTCTAGACCACTTGCGTAAGCTATATATCCCGAAAACTCGTAGTTACAAAGAAACAACAGTTTACCTGACGATTGTCGAAGAATCTGAGAAGATCCGTGGGTTAACAACGTAAAGAAGAGAGGTATCAGCAGAAATAACGATGATTTTGGAGAAAACATGATGGTTTTACGATTGTTTTTTGGTGATTTTTGATGGGTTCTGAATGCAATATTTGAAACAGAAGTAAAAAAAAGGAAGAATTTGGGAATGTTAATTAAGAGCTGGCTTAATGGCTTAGAAATGGTCGCATGGCATGTTCGAATGTGGGTTTCTTTAATATTAAAAGCCGACCCTTGAGAGGGATTGTTTCATGTTTAAGAAACTCGATCGGCGCCAAGAATCAACACAAGAGTTAAAAATGCAATGGCGCCGAGCCGAGTCAGCCGACTATGAGAAACAAAGGGAATAAATTAGCATCATAAAATGTAGAATGGCCCAACTTAAAAAACCCAATTAGATGCATTATTTTGGTCTTTAATAAAGCCCATACACACTACCCAATTGTGGTCACAACTCACAACCATGTAGAGTTGGGCCATAACCCAGCCAAGCCGGGCCTTAACCGGTCCTAAACAATGTTTTTGGTAACCGGTTCCGATGTAACCAGTCATGATCCGAGAGTATTGGAGGTGACCCAATTTAGCCATTTGGTAACCGGTTATATGTAACTAGTACCGGTCTCGGTCCCATACACCATACAATTTTCTTAATTTAAAATACGTAAATGGTTAATTGGGTCAATCAAATATACTTAAAAATAGGTCTTATTATAATTTCGATTATATAATACGAGCTTGCAAGAAATGTGAACATCTTTTTACTTTTTTTTGTGTGGTTTGTAACTTGGTATCCAAATCCCATACACTGATACACATATTTGTAGTGTTGGGAGGGATTGAAATGCAAATAGAAGGGTGAAAAGATAACTAATAGTTATATTTTTTCAAAATACAAAATCAAGCCAGGTCGAGTTGTAACGGTAACCGGTCTCTACCTCCATCGATCTTGAGCCGTAACCGGCTACTTTGGGCATCTCTACAACCATGTAGAGATGGTCAACCTGGGATGGGAACCACAACTGATTTGGGATCAAGACCAGCAAAGCACAATAGGGATTAGTTTAGAATTGCCAGTTAAGACTAGTTGACCCAGTTCATCCTATAAAATCAGATTCGGGCCCCTCTATAAATTAAAAATAATCGGGGTTTATCGTTTAAAAAATAATTGATGTCTGGCCTGGGATCAAGACTGACTACAAAGGGATTGATATTTTCAAAAGTTTCAAAAGTTTAAAATTTAAAGTGTATATTATTCCTAAATTTCAAGAATTCTAATTATAAGAACATGTATAACTTTTTTGTGTAGTTATTTTTTTCAAATTGTGATTTTTTTGAAACCGAGTCGTGCTTAGACTGGTACGTATAATCCCACTTTTTAGTCATCGTATTATAAAAGATTTCCAATATTCATATATGTAATGTAAATTAAAGTAATAAACCAACAACAAAGTGGTCAAGTCGATGTGATTTAAGGGGCCGTTACCAATGTTAAGAGGGTAAGAGTCGACTCTCACTTATCTTGTTAGATAAGCTTTTCTACTACAACATGGTATAATAAGATTGTTGTTAACGTTTTTTATCTGGTAAAAGCCACCACCCACTTTTACTAATTTTCGATTTTTATCATGTTGATCAACTAAAAAGTGACCAAATATATGTTTACCCCGTTAACGTTTGATAAACAAACCCTAAATACTTTATCATCTCATATAAGTCATTCTAATTTAATATAGAGTAAACTACATATTTGGTCCCTGTGGTTTACACTTAATTGCACTATTGGTCC
>LUCG01277795.1:0-12011 GCA_001633085.1 Carthamus tinctorius | reverse complement strand
AAATTTTTTCTATTTTAGCAATCACTTTAGCAATGCTGTTGGAGCATTTTAGAGAAAAAAAAAACAACAAATTTTCTATTATAGCAAAGCTATTGGAGATGCTCTAAGAAAAATTATTATACTCTTATATTTTAACTCATTCTACTCCATCCCACCACAATAGATGTCACCATTGCCATCCTCGGCCACCATCACCGTTGTTGTTGCCGTTGCTACTTGTTACCACTGTCGTCGCCATAGTCACTGTCACAGTCACCATCACTACTACCACCAATGACGTCACTAGTACGCCTCCACCCCACCACGATTATTATATTCAACATACCACACCCACAAATTCAAATTCACTTGACAAATTCTATTTTATTTGTAAACCAAAGGCCATCTTAGTCTCAGTGTTTCACTAGGGGGTGTTTGGGAGTGCTTATTTGAATGTGCTTATCTCCTTCTAGAGAAGGAGATAAGGAGTTTTTTTAAAAGCCAAAATATTTTAACTTTTCAGAAAAGGAGATAAGCTAATAAGAAAATAAGTTAATAAACACTCCCAAACACCCCCTATCTGGTTTGAAAAGCCCTTGGTTACATTTACAATCTTATCCCTTCTTTACGTGCTTGCTTTATTTGAGTTCTATTTTGGTTTTCAAGTATACGTTCATCCATGTTATTCTAGGTTTTTCTGCATTTACCCAATCTTCAAAATTTTCCAACACATAGATTTCCAAAAAAATAAAATCATCTTAGATCCAGGAGTGAAAAGTTATGACCTTCAGAAAAATACACAATGAAACACTTCTGATGATGGATTATCCCCAAGGATGTATTGCAGATCTTGAAAAAAAATAAGCAACTTAAAATCAACCATCTCGATCCAAGTTATAAGTTATAGCCCCTCGAAGTTTACACAAGAAGGATACGATAAGACACAATATTCAATTCTGAAAACCACACTTCGCAATACTGTATTTGAAGCAGTTGTTCGAATTCCTTATGATATGTTCTGGCTAATGGTTCCCAATGTCGGATTATACCCAAATTATATCACCAGCATATAAACGTAAAAAGATGAGCAACTTTTAATAAAAAGCATATTAATCCTTAGGAGTCAAAAAGTTCATGTCATGTATTTTGCCAAAACAAGAGTTCAAGTCGCTTATAGCTTCAAGCGAATCTGTTACAAAAAAGTCGCTTCAAAATTAACTCTAATAACAATCTTGAAACAACCTCGGAATTATAGCATGAGACAACAAGTAGGCAGCATTAACGGTTTTTGCTTAAAGATTGAATCAAATCAAAGGATGATGGTTTTTGGCAATGATCTCATCAACTCAAAAGGGGTAAACTCTGATTAGTTTAGTTTCTTTGCCAACCTTGAATTTCTTCTGGCAATTATCTCAGCAGCCCAACTCTTGCCAACTTCGGTTTGAAACTTCCCTGCAAACATTCCAATACATAAAATACCTACCAATATTCATTCATTTTCATTTTTCTATCAGAAATTCAAGAATCTATCGATCTTACCAGCTGTCGAGAGAAAAAACTCGTCCAAAACTTTGTCGTGTTCTGCAATAATGTCGTAGTATTAGAATCACAGAATGTAACAAGGTATGCAAATGGATCTTATTTCTTCTTTAAGTGTGTTTCAGGGGGACACACAGTAGGCAAAGAACATGGAGCATGAACAAGTAATATATAGGAGCCCCTACTTTATGATTGAATATGTAAATTGATTTCAAAGGGCAATTGGGTCACATTTCAAGCTTCAAAATTTATAAGATTCTTGTGGAAAATATGTGGTAATTCATCAGCTTTCTAGCAAGAAATATGACTAGACTAAAGTTGATGCTAAATTTTGCAAGAAAATATGTCTAATGTTGTGTCTCCAATTGATTATGTTTGTCATCATAAGTCAAAAGTGTGTCTTGTTTTGGGGTCGAAAGAGTAACATCCATAGATGGTGTCACACATGCTCTGTACTTAAGGCTTTCGGTAGCGCAACCCACAAGCCCACAAAGCCCGAGCTGCCACCTTAGTGCCACATCAGCTTTACCCATAAGGCCTCACCAAGCCCGAAATAGGAGTACCACTACCCACAAGCCCGAATACCCAATATATATATTTCAAAGAAAAAAGAGAGATAAAGGAGAGTGTGAGAGAGAGAGAGAGACAGCAGGTAGGTGTGGGCATGGGAGCCCTCGCCACAAGCCCGCGGTAGCCCGCAAGCCAGCCCGAGTGGGAACCCGATGGCGTACCCTAACAGGAATGGTATTCTTTCCAGACAGAATAACAGCTGCTAGGGCACAATCTTTTCACAGAAAATGCCATAAAGAATTTGATTAATGAACAAGCACGACTGAATTCTCGAAAACTTCCTTTTTGTTATATCCTAATGTATAGTCTTTATTATATAAAAGGAAGAGAACAACCACTACACGACCACTGTTTTTGTCGAATGATTAGCAAGGGGTAGGTAAAAATGGGATCATGGTTGTGCTCTAAATGTTCTACTTGCTCTGCATTTACTCCTCTAAACCCATTTATTATCTCTTTGGCATTCCTTCTGGGTTGCTTCCACACAAAAGATATCTTTGCAGGCGAGGGTTTTAAAGGAAACAACCTCTCTAATTTCATTTGGGATTTACTAGGCTCGTTTAATGTGATTTAGTTTATATTGGTTTCTTACTATGATTCCACCTATAATTATAAAAGTTGACAGCAGAGATATCCCTATTAGATAACTACTTTTTATCGTGTAAAGAAGTGATTTTTATCTGAAACTCTACTTAAACCCATCATTAACTTGAAACAAAAACAAGGTCAGGTACTGTTTCTTAGCTACAAGACTTTTGTGACTTAAAAACATACCTGTTTCATATTCCAGTGCTTGTAGAATCATCTCAACCTGGAGAATAAAAAAACAAAGGTTTATTTTAAAGAATAAATGTTTGGCAAAAGATGGACCTGTTATCAACTTATCATACAACAGACTAAATAAAAGATGATAAAAAGACGCACTTTGTCAAAATCTTTCACGAGATTAGCCTCAAGGGAAGCATTATCCTCATATTCTCGCCAGAGTTCTTGGATTTCTTCGGCTGTAGGTTATGAAAAGCGTAAATGGTTCAGACCCATTGGAAGAAAACAATATGAATATGCATCTGAGATATATAGTGAGTAATCGGAATGGAAGTACCCCTCATCCCACCACCAAGAACGTTGCACATTTCATTTAAAGCTGCTTGCTCAAGTCTACTCTTTTCTACTTTTGGTACGCCATCAGATGGTGTTATATCTCCCACGATAGCTATAAAAGTCAGAATACATCATAAACTCCAATGCACAAACCATAAGAGCATACTAGGATATGTATAAGACGAGTAAACTAGGCTATAATGTCGTTTAATAGTGAGCCATTTTGGCAACAACACAATTATCTGCAAACATGCAAAAAACAGAAAGTAAGAGAAAAAACAAAGAGACCATATATTCATATAAATCCTCTAAACGAGTTCACAATTGAGTGCCTTTGACTTTGTCACAAGTAAGAAAAATTGAACAAACGGGAAAATGGAAGAATCAATTGTGTACCTTCTGCAATATCATGCACAATTGCAATCTTGATACACCTATTCAAATGAATACAGAAAAGGGCTGTAAGAACAAACAAAAATGAGCCAATAAAGATAATATGGAGAGGGGTTAGTGTAAATGACAGCTACTAGACAAGAATTTTCCATCTGTATGTTTTGTTCGTTTGTCTGATTTTTGGTTGCTTACTTCTAACTCGTTTTTCAAAATTTAGCACTGAGTTTATTGTTTACAGCTTCTTCATTTTTCAAATACTTTTCTTATGTTCTTTTTCCGCAAATTTAGTATGTATCTCTTAGATGCTTCGAACATTACTGGCTTGGTAAAAGTGCAGTATAAAAATGAAAAGCAATGCGAAAAATACTACTCTTCTATTTAAAACTTTGATTAATGATTAGAAAGCCAACCGACTATAGTACACTTGGTAGCAAGATGAAAAATTAAAAATGAGCATTAAGATCGAACCTTTCCCTGTTAACACCAGGAACATCACCAACAATTAGAGCCATCAATGCCATCCGATACATATGATCAGCGATGGACTCAGGACCCTTAATTCCATGATTCAGCCATCCCTTCCTCTTTGTGGTCTACAATGGGAATAAATCATATAAGTTTCATATAATTCACAAACTTTGCAAGGAGCATACAAACATCCTTAATAAATGGGAAATCTCTAGGTGCTGTTCCAAAACAAAAGCCAAGTTTATTTTCAGCCTCTTTTCTGTTAATTAGCACACACACTGACACACAGCCACATATGTTCTTCATGCAAAATAAGCAATGCTGCAAGGTCCAAAACTCATAGATTGCTATTTGTTAATGCGGTTCACTACATATATTGTGGTTGACTAAGTGAACCCATTTCAAAGGCAGATGATGAGCCAACGACTTTACTTTGAACATTGAAGCAATATTATTTTAGAGGAATGAAGCATGATATAAGGTTCAGTCATTTCGAAGCAAAATGGATACTATTAAAGGCTCTCAATGTATAAAGTAATAGCAAGAATTTTGACATTAGATGGATTGCGATATAATCCCTTTGACTCAATAACTCATAGGACTTATCACTCTCCTTGAATATGCTTGCCAATGTTGTCGTTCTACTGTATCCAAGTATACAACTAAATACTGTCCCAAAAACAAATTCAGTCTATGACTCCACACATTGTTTAACAAAGGTGTTTGGTTACAAGCCAAACATCTAAATACCCATCCATGATTAATGCGGCTTTTTAAAGATTTTCAACCCATGTTTCTTGAAGCTGACACTTTGATACAAATTACAAAACAGAGGAAACTTAGGACACAAAGACAGCACTATCAATATCTTGTAGTGCTTAACGATGGGTAAAAAGGCCATAATGAATTCGGTTCTTTGCCAAAAACAAAATACTGCATTCATTTTGGGAGATCCCAAAATAGAAATTGCTACATTTATTTATGGAGGAGTAATAATCTCATTCACAATATAATGGACAAGCACGACTGAATTCCCGAACACTTCCTTGAATTGTATAGATCTCCAATGTAGTATCCACAACTTGAGTTGCACATATCATAACATAATAATTCTTTAGCAAACCCAAGTCTGAATGACTACATACATCACACATCTTATAACCCAAGATGACCACCAATATCTCAATTCTTGGCTAATTCAGGTAGTTTATGCACTGCATGCAGGTTCTCCAGTACTAGAAAATTGATCTCTGTTCTTTAACATACATAAGCATGTAAATCTTCCCGATTTTTGAACAAAGTCGTTCCGCCCCTTTGCCATCTGAGCTATAAATAAATAAAAGGGTTTTTTTTAAACAATGTTGGTTGTTCAATCTTTGATTATTTTACCCCATCATATCTCACCTTTCACCATTGCATTTTCTTGAAAATGTATTATATTTCTTTGACAGATTTAAGCATGAGCATTTTCCAATATGTGATAGAAAGGTTTCTTGTTGTTCTTGCATAATTTTCACAAAATCTATATAATCTTTACATCTTCAAACATTTGCATAATTTTCACAAAATCTATGTAGGCTTGCCCACCATCATCACAGGACCAAATTACATTCACAAATGGCCGATCTCGTATAATTTAGCATAAAAACAATTCATGCAAAGGGCAAAGAAAAAAAAAAAACCCCTTGACGGTGAAATATTAAACAAAAAAAAAATCAACAGAAAATCAAATTATTCAAGTAAAGCGGCAGTCGTCAATTTACGCAGATGTAAATAAATAAATGCAAGCAATTGGGCGTACCTTAAGGCTATGGCACAAGGTGAGGAAATCGATGCTGGAGGAGGAAGAAGATGTGGCTTCGGTAACATCAGAATTGAGGGCCGATCTTTTGGGTTGGGATTTGGGGATTTGGCAACGAACAGATAGCAATTTACGATCATGGGAAGTAAAGGGTAATCTCAACAAACGAGGACGATGGAGGGGTTGAGGGTTAGTGAGACAACGGTGAAGTGTTTGCGGAGAAGAAGAAGAAGAAGGATTAGCTGCTGCCATTGATGAACAGAAAGACGAATAATTTGTGTAAAATCTTGATTGAAAAAAGGTGGGTGGGTGGGTTTTCTTGGAATAGGATGAATATGGCAAAAGGCGAAGCAGGAAGAAAGGAGGAGAGAGGAAATGNTTATTATTATGTTTTTTTTTCTTTTTTTTATTATTACTTTAGGGTTGTTACTTATTGCTAGTTATATCATACTTTATGTTAAAATCAAGTCATTCTGACGTTGAAAATATAAAAGAAGTTTGTGATGGTGATGTATGTAAGAGGAAAATAGTATATTTAGTAACCTTACAATTAACTTCACCCTTCTTTTACCTTTGATAAAGGGAAGGGTGTTGTTAACTATACCCCCCTATACTTATAACACCAATTAAAAACTGCCTAGAAGTTTGAAAATATATAATTTTAAATAAAAAGTTAACTTATTTATGGTTAAAACTACATAGAAGTTTGAAACAGTGTCACATCATAGGGGTAGAGGGGGGTGTAATGATCCAAACCCTAAAGGGAATTATAAATAGACCTCCTATTAGGGGTATGAGTAGGTTTATGTATGTGCATATGTCTATTTTTATGTGAGTAAGAAAAGACCTATGGGATCCAGGTAACAACACCCTTGATAAAATTAGAGATTTTGTTAACTTTTCTTTTAATTCATTCTTTTATCTTTGATTTGAAATAAGATCAATGATTGGGTGGTTTTTAATCCCAAACCTTAGAATTTTGAGAGTTTCGAAACCTTCAGACGTTTGACAATTTTGTTTATTTGTGATACAACTGAATATTAACATAAAAAATGCTTAGATTAAACTGATATAAATATTTTGTTGTCTTTGTTTGTAGACAATCAGAGTTGGACTTTGAATTTTTTTTTTGAAATCCATGTATGTTGTATTAGAACTTATAGCTTGGTTCATCGTACGTATGAAATATGGTAGTTGTAGAAGGCGTGCAACTAAAAGCTGAGGATGTAAATCCATCAAAATTTTGGTTTATATAAAAAGGGTTTTCAATCGGGAACTCCTAAGTGTATACCGTCTCGTTCCAAGAGTATCATATAATGGTTGGCTAAAGGTATCCGTGCCTATAGGGAGCTCAGTATCCAAAGGATTTGTAACTCCATATCATTGGTGATGGGTGTCAATTGTCATATTCAATTTGTTGCCTGTTTGACAATTATACCATCCTAAGACAAGGTGTGCAATGCCTTGGAGGATGTTGAAATGTTGTTTTAGGCATAGATAGTATCGATCATGATATGTGTGTACAATTATAATCTTTATGATGGCTTTTTAGTCATAGTTAATGTTGCGTTTAGTTGTAAGTTGAGATATAATCACATCGCGACTAGAGAAAAAAATTTGATGAAGGATAATTTGACACCATATTTCTATAAGCTCCATATTCTAAGATCTTTATCGATGTGAAATATGTAAACACTCTCCAATCATACTTCAGGGGATACATTTTTTTGTTTCTAGTTAATAAGCATGGCAATGAAGGGTGATGGGGAAGATAATACGATAGTCGACTCTGGCTTGGTTTTCACTGTCTCATCCCCGTCACAACGTCACTGACAAATATGTAGAACATGACAAGTTGAATAATACATTACCCCATCCTAACTTTGTGTAAGTTATTGAAATGAGTTTGAACCACTTTTATTTTCTAGTATAATTTATAACATTTACACCTTTATGGAACTAAAAATGCAACAAATTTGTTGTAACACCCTCATTTCACGATGAAAAAAATCACTTTATCAAAAACTTTTCCATAAATAAACCGAAATGACGATTAACTTCAAAACATTCAACGTTGAAAGATAAGAGACGTCATATACCGTCTAATCGAAGATGGGTCATTTTGTCACTACATTTCTTTAGGCTGTCCGACCTGTTTGGGCACTCATTATGGCCTTATTGGTCGTGCCACTTGTCGTACGACTTACTGATCAGTAAACACTAAAACCGATAGTAAAACTTTTATATGAAATAACATGGTAGAGTTATTCTAAGATAAAACAAGCACATAGCATACAAATGATAATAAATAACACACATTTGCATTATATCGTATCATGTATGCAAATTGAAACATCATGCATAATTGCATATATACACATTACCATATAAATTACATCATCCACAAAAATAATTTATACGTATGTATGCATCTCATTGCAAGTCTCACGCAGATTCACTTGCTTGTGTAGTTGGATATCTTAAACTAACAATAATTAATCTCCAAGTAATTTATATAAAACTCTGAGTTTAGAACTTTAGATCGGACGATCAAAAAACCACTTTAAGCTAAATAGATTCAACTCTTTTAAAAAAATAATGCAATTAATAGCCCATAAGTCCATTTGATAAAATCCAAATCTGAAATTTAAACCCATACCCAAAAATAGACTTAATACTTAAGTCCAACCAATTCAAATTCCAAGCCCAACTGATGAAGGCCCAGCTAACTAATCTGGCCCATAATCAGCCAGGCTTTACCACCGCTGGTGGCGTTTTTCGCGGTTTTTGACTCGATTTTAAATAATTTCAACTTATATTTTAAAAAACATTTTGATATAAAGAACATGATTTCTGGTCAAATAACGAGCCTCACGATCTTATTTAATTATTTTTTACTAAAATCGAATAAAGCTTTAAACTTCAAAAGTGGACCTTAAGAACGTAAATCTGTAATATATGGTTACTGGGGTTTCATAGATATCTTACAGACAAAGACATAGACATAAAAATCACGAATTTTGGTTAATAGATGCAAAACTAAGATTTTTAACTCTGACTTCAAACTTGGTTTTCTCTCTTGCAACTCGACCAAAACTCGATTTGTTTGAGCCAAAATGTTCTCTAAACAACTCCCTTCATTTACATGAATTTTTTTTGGCTTATTCCTAAAGCCATGCGTACCGATGTGGGCTCCGGCTCGGGTGAGCTATTGGCTTCATCGGGTAGGGTTGAAACACCCGTACGCCCAATGATGTGAAACCCGGAGGGTGAGGCCCTCGGCTCCCCACACCCGGGCAGTTCATCCCTCTTTCTCTTTTTAATGTATAAAATAAAAGAATTAAAAATTATGGGGAAAATTGGGTTAGTTTAGGGTAATAAGGGTAGTGGTACTCCAACTTTAAGCTAAATTGAGTAGGAAAGAGAAACAATGTGGTGCTGATGTAACATCAGAGTAAGCAGGGTAAATCACCCGAAGAGTATTTACAACAATCTTCAAGAATCTAATCTCAATAAAAATATTATTTTCTCTCTCATCCACCTACATGATATTCAACTCCGATACAATCTCAAATTTTTCATACTCTAACCCACAATCCAATCTAATTTAAAATATTATTTTATAAAAATCATATATTTTTTTTATACATATGAATATTTTTTTTAATTGTAAGTATAAAAAATAGATTAAACGAACGAACAAGATAACTAAAGGATTGAAACGAAGAGAAAAATTGATGCAATGAAAATATGTCAATATTGATATTTATTTTTAATAAATTGAAAACTATAAACTTTGATATACTTTTTTAATTTGTTTTGTTAAAAATCATATTTTAATTAAATAAGTTTTATCAAAAAGATATATGTTAAACCAATGAAGTTGGAATATGTGTCACAAAGTAAAATAAAAGTTTGGCCAAACAAAAATCATAGCATGATATAGTTCCTTGAGATTGGATTGCTTCATTTTCTTTTTTTTCCTTTTCTTTTATTGTTCTTGTTTTGTCTTTTTCAAAATCTCAACCAATTTGATTGTCAAAAATCATGGATGTGAGTTTTCACACCCATTGGACTATCATATAATGAATTTCAGCCCATTGATATTTCATTATTTTACGTAATATTATAGTTTTTACAATTGTATCCTGATCTGATATTTTCTTTCACTTTTAGTCCGATTAAAGATAAAGTCTTCTCTTCATTTTTCACTTTCATAAGTAAAATACTTAGCCCCTTTTGACTTTCTTCTTCACAATTTTGGTCTGATAAAATAAAATCTCATAACTTTTTTCCCCTTCTTTTGTATATCTGTATATCTACCCAATTTTTTGGGGTGTTAAATTTGTCAAACTAGAGGTTAAAATGCAATTTTCCCAAACTTGTCCATTAATTAATCTATTACGCAACCATTTGATGTTAGGGGTTGAAATGCAACTTTATAAAACTTTTAAAGTACTTTGAACCTAGACGTACACATGTTAGAAATTTGTCCTCTAACCGTAATAATTTTAAGACTATTTGTGATAAAAGTATGTAAAAATAAAACTTTATTTCACAAAAAATTGTGGTTGAATTAAGAATTTCAAAGATTGAACTAAAACCTTTTTGTTGACAAAATCTATTACATATAACTTACATTTATCTTTTCTTTTACGTGTAATCATCTACTTTTTGAACCTGTCATATTCAAATAATTCAGATTCATAAGCAACCAAAATCAGATACTCCATAACTTGATTTTTGGCTTCATTTTAAGCTTAATCTAAAATATAAAGTGATCTATCCAATTTAGAGTGGGTAAATTGAATTGGCCTTGGCCCTCCTAACAAATCTGCTCCCTTTGAAATTGACCTTAGGATAATAGTCTTATGTCCTGTATGGTCATACATTCAAACCAGAGAAACCAATTAGGGATGCTCATTCTAAATTAAATTGTTAACTAAAATGTAATTTTGAATAATCATATTTGCTCATCTATAATCTTCCTCAAACCAACATCTTTTCTGGAAGGGTGTTCGGGCCAAAGCCCGACTAATCCCCGGCAATTTTGGGGGCTCAACATGGCCCCACTTAAATATCTCCAGGCATGCGCACGGAAATGCTCGAACTCGGTTAGGACGCTATAAACCCCACAAGCGATAACCAATCCGCTACAGCACTGGAAGACTTCCTCAAACCAACATCTTCCAAAACAATAATTTTATTCATTTGAATTGTATGTTGTATCATGCTCTTTTTGGCACCATTTTTTTATCAAAATAATATGATTAGATTTTTTTTTGTAAATGTACAAAAATTATATTAAAATCTTGTTGTTACTTCACTCGTGAATGTATCTTTGTTCATTTGATTAACTTAAGTTCCATTGATTGTTTGTTTAGATTGAACAATTTGATAGGTCCAGGGTTCAATATTAAGTCCCCACTCCCCACTAGCTCAGCCGTTGAGTGAACAAAAAAATGCCCCCTCAAATTGATGTTTTTTGAGGTGTGTTCCGTGTGAGACTAGTTAGGGTTGTGAGTAATCAACTTTTTGCCCATAAATCATGTCTTACCACACGAACAAGCTTTTTTTCGTTTAAACCATTTTGTGTTTGTGAATATGTTAACTTGGAACATTATTTACAAATTTCTTGTGTATAGTCTTCTTTCTGTGTAATGCCCACTTAATACTCATAATTGTGTGTATGAACACCCATGTGCTCGCTGTTTTCTGGCTCAATAATACTGAGCTACTTTTATTCAAATTTTCTCTTTTTGAAATTGTAACACCACAAACATCATGTAGATGCTTTTTTTCGTTCCCCGAGTCAATTAGGGCTCTCGAACCCTTGAAGAGTTCAAATATTTTCTCGATCTTGATGTTGCTTGAAGACATCTCTATAGAAGCTTGATAGATGATACGACCCAAACTCGATGAAGACAGACAGAGATTAAGCTCGATGGAGCATGTATTTGATATATATAGTCTCATTAAACGTAGAAATCAAAATTTCCTTTGTAAGGCTATGCACACCCATGTTTCCCAACCCTCCCAACCCTCTCATTTTTTAATGCCACATCAGCTGCCACATCAGTTTTTTCTCAACCCTCTTTTTACCCTTCCATAACCCTCTAC
Source organism: Carthamus tinctorius (assembly GCA_001633085.1). NCBI lineage: Eukaryota > Viridiplantae > Streptophyta > Magnoliopsida > Asterales > Asteraceae > Carthamus > Carthamus tinctorius. Next base: position 40 of record LUCG01277795.1, on the reverse strand, counting down.
AACTCTCACCCAACCCTCCCAACCCTCTCACTTTTTAATT
>LUCG01277727.1:0-10594 GCA_001633085.1 Carthamus tinctorius | reverse complement strand
TGAGTTTGTATAGTTTACACAAATTACTCAGTTTGTAAAATAAGGAGACCATATATATATATAAGTTACCCAAAACAACTCGATAATAACGAGCAATGGAACTTGTAAGATGATATCATTGAAAAAGTTAAATATGTGATGAACCCGTATATTTTTTTTGAACGATTGATCGTAGTATTTCAAACGAACACTTTCTTGTTGGTTGTTTTTCATGCTCTCAATGTTATTTTTACTTCGTTTAAACACAACCCGATCAAACCGACCAACAACCGAACATATTAGGTTGCACTTTTGTTTGAGTTGGGTTGGATTAAAAAATTTCAAACCACTAACATTAAGTCGAATCGTCCAAACACTTTCAACCCGATCAACCCAACCCATTAGCAGCACAATCTGTCTTCCACATCTAAAAAAAATAAAAGCAAAGAGAAGAAAGTTTAAAAAAAAAACACAAATAAACATAATTATTTTCTTTTCTATTTCTTTTCCTTTTCCATTTCCCTAAAATGGGCTTAAAAGCCTGGCCCAGTTAACCAAAACAGCTGCTGCTTAATCGGTTAAGTAGCAAACCCTAGCGCTACATAAACACTACCCAAGACCTCATCGTCGTTTGCCGTCCGATCACCAGAGAAAAGCAAAACTAGGTTAACCGCCGGATCTCCGCCATGGTAATCCATCTCTCTCCTTCATTTTCATTTTCTTATCTGTTAAATGTATCTGTTTTCTTAGAATGATTCAGGAGGCTGTTTGCTTTGAGAATTTTTACACTTTTAATGGTTCGTAAAAGTGATTAATCGCTCAAGTTTTCGTGTTGTGGTGATCTTAATACCTTTGCTGATTTGGATTTTGAGAATTTTTGTAGTTCGCCGTTGATTCGTTTAGGTTTTCAAGTGGTTAATTGCTATATTCACATCCTCAGAGAGTTTGTTATAATTGTGTTCTAAGAAGAGAGTTTGTTTTAGGATATGGAAGGTGTTTTCGAATAGCTTTATTGGACATATATAATGGCTTTTGATCGGATACAAATTAACAAAATTATTTCATATAAGATCTTCAGAACAGTGATTAGGAACTTTTTAACCCTTCTACCCCGGGTTCGAATCCGGGCGCTTCCAGATTGTGGCCACTGGGGATTAACTCAGGGCAGTATGCTTTAGCTGTAGGTGAACCTTGTCGGGATTAGGTGGGGCAAAGCCTCGGATAACCTTCTAGAAAAAATAAAAACTTTTTCCATACTCCTAAGATTCGTTGATGATGATGAAAGATTGTAGATTGTTGAAACCTTGTTTTAGGTCATGAGTCTGATTCATCTGAATTTGTGTTGATTTGAGGTTTCAAGACATGATCCTTACTCCTGATATGGTGACCTTGCTTAACTCTTTGTATCAATTTTTATGTGCATATGGCCCTAATTTGTGGTCTTGAAACATGATCCTCAACCATGATATGTGTGATCAAATTTTTATGTATATATGGTTTAATTTGTGGTTTTGGAACATGATACTGAACCATAATATGTATGGACATGCTTAGTTCTTTGGATCAAATTTTATATGCATATGGTTTAGTTTGTGGTTTTGAAACATTATCCTCAACCATGATATGTGTGACCATGCTTAGTTCTTTGGATCAAATCATGTGCTTATGGTTTGATTTGTGGTTTTGAAACATCATCTTCAACCCTGATATGTTGACCATGGGTAGTTCTTTGGATTAAATTTCATGTTCATATGATTTAATTTGTGGTTTTGAAACATCATCTTCAACCATGATATGTGTGACTATTATGCTTAGTTCTTTGGATCAAATTTTTATGTTTATATGGTTTAATTTGTGGTTTTGAAACATGATCACATCTTCAACCATGATATGTGTGATTATGCTTAATGCTTTGGATCAAATTATGTGCTTATGGTTTGATTTTTTTGTTTTGAAACCTCATCTTCAACACTGATATGTTAACCATGCATAGTTCTTTGGATTAAATTTCGTGTGCATATGGTCTAATTTGTGGGTTAGAAACATGATTCTCAATCTTGACGTTGTGACCATACATAGTTCTTTAGATCAAATTCTATGCTTGTTAAAAAGATACTAAATTCTTAATTCCATTTATTTGCCATGGTTAATTTTTTTGACATTTCTCCTCAATGTTCTAGAAAAACAAAAAAGTAAGTTAGTTTGTCACATCTCACCTCAAATCACCTTTATATATCAATCTTGATGGTTTGAGAACAGAGATGTCCATTTTGAATAGCCTTATAGCACTAATTAAGGTCTATATCTATGGTGGTTTATAGATTTTATGGAATAGTCATTGTTCAAATTTGTAGTTCATCTAAAAAGGTTGAAAATGTGGTTCTTTTCTTGCTTTAAACGTGTTTATTGTATACAGCCGTCACACAAGACGTTCATGATCAAGAAGAAGCTCGCCAAGAAGATGAGGCAGAACAGGCCTATTCCCAATTGGATTCGCATGAGGACTGATAACAAAATCAGGTCAAAACTTAAACTATTTTTACAACGTCTCGAATGCTTATTGTTTTTCCTTTTTTCGTCTTTGCTGACATTGTTTTAATTTGTTCAGGTACAACGCCAAGCGCAGGCACTGGCGCAGAACCAAGCTTGGATTTTGAGGTGTTATTTTTGCGGTTTGTCTTTTTCAGCAGACTTGAAATGTTTCTATTTTCATTATTAGCTTTTAAAGAGAGTTGCTTTTTGAGGTTTTACCTTATCAGGCATTTTGATAATACTTTTGCTTATTGGCAGATTTGTTTTTAGTTTACCATCTATGAATTTTTGAATTCTTAATGAGAAACCGCATTTGGAATCTGTTTCGGCTTTTGCAAGTTTAAGTTACAATTATCGTCTTATGTTTAACGTTCAATGTGGCTTTTACATGTGCTTTGTAACTGTATGTGCAAAAAGTAAAAAGAGTATTACAGTATTCAAAAAATTTAAAATGATGAAATCACCTACCCATGACTAGCATATGGGCACTTAGGCTGTGTTTGGGAAACTAGCTAATAAGTTAGCTAATAGCTGATAAGCTGGCTTACGAATAAATTATGCTTGGCAATAACTAGCTTATGAGTATGTAAAATGATCAAAAGCAGGCATTGGGATTTAATAATTAATATTAAGAGTAAATTACATATTTGGTCCCTGTGGTTTACACTTCATTGTATTATTTGTACCTATTTTAAAATAATTATGGATTTGGTCCTTAAGGTTTACATTAGATTGCACTATTGGTCTCCTAACCCTATCTCCATGTGAAATCAATGTGTTAAGCATAGGGACCACCAATAGTGCAATATGGTTTAGATTGCATATTGGTCCCCTAACCTATCTTCATGTGAAATCAATGTGTTAAGCATAGGGACCAATAGTGCAATGTAGTGTAAACTATAAGGACCAATAGTGTAATATAGTGTAAACCACGGGGACTAAAAATGCAATAGAATGTAAAATATAGGGACCAAATCCATAGTTATTTAAAATAGGGACCAATAGTGCAATTAAGTGTAGACCACAGGGACCAAATATGTAATTTACTCTAATATTAATAAGGGTATAATCAGAAAAAGTTACAAAGTGCTTTTAAAACACTACTCCAACTAAGGTTTCAATAAGCTAGCTTATTTTTGCGAAATACAGTCTTAATGGAGAAAAGTTAATGGTCAGAGGCTATTTCCATAATGAAAATACAAAACATAACAATGATCCTTGTAATTCTTAAGTTAGAGGGACCACATTGGTATCTTCCACAAACCACAAGGACGATTTTGTAATTAGCTCTAGTTTCTCAATGGACAATTAAAGAAAAATGGTGACATGTAAGTAGTGGGCCGAAAGTTTGGCAAGAAAATAAAGGATTACCGTTAAATAGTTAATGAATATCTCGGAGGGATGAAGAAAAAGAAAAATGTCATTTTTAACGTAAAATTTACGAAGAATTTAGGGTTGGGAAGGTCTCGTATCCGTGTCGATCTCTCTTTTGTACCTCTGCTGTGTGCTGCCGCTGCGCACGGTGGAGGAGCCGCCGGAAGAGGGATTAACGATCAACCCGATTCATCGTTTTTTCATCGACCATCAATCTTAGGATTAATTGAGCTATTCCTTTTATACCCTTCTTATGAGGGTATAATAAACAGCCATTAACAAATGGCTAACATCTCCTTGGGCCAAGTTAAGCAAGTTGACCTCGAGAAAATTCCGGTCGAGGAGGTGTTTACGCAGTTAAAATGCTCGAGGGATGGATTGACGCATGATGAAGGCAAGAAGAGGCTCGGGATCTTCGGCCCCAACAAACTCGAGGAGAAAAAGGCAAATTCTTGTCACCCCCACCCCCTTTGTTTTTATCTGTATGTTTGGTCGTATTGCATATGTAGGAATTGTTTAAGGTCCGTTTGATAGGTAAAAAGAGATGAAATTAAAATTGTGCTCTCATGTTTGACGTGATATTAGACTAGGACAAAACATAACTGCGGGGGAGCAATGGTGAATCTGGGGTTTTGATGATAGAAGTAACTTCTCCATATGGGAAGTATTTGATTGGACGTTTCATCCCCTATTGGTAATTGAATATGTAAATTAAAAAACCTAAAACTGTCCATAATTCTTTCACCTGCTTACGTTATCCTTGTTCTAATAACATCCGTTCAGTTATGTCCAACAATAGACTCTTCTAGATAATTAAACCAATTTTACCTTTTTAACTTGGACTAAAAGAATCTTGTGAATTTGAGAAGAAAGAAAGGAACAAAATGTGAAGGAAGAGAATTTTTTTTATTTGTGTTCTTAAAAACAAAATAAAAGAAGGAAAATGAATAAAAAGAAAATAAAGTTTCATGACATTGAGAAGGAGGGAAAAAATGCATCCTTATAATGGTTTGTAGTCCATGGGTAAATATGTAATTTTATAAATACCTTTTATTGTTTTTATCTCAAACTATTCCTTTCTTCCCATGTTTGTAAGAAAGTTTTGAAAGAAAACCAAGGAGTTATTTTTCTAACTTTATTAAAATATTTTTGTATACAATATTTCATTCCATAAACAGTTATCAGAGATAAGAGTGATGATCCTAAGTCATATTTTCTTTGTTTCCTTTCTCTCAATAAAATCTCAAAAGCACAAAAAATCTAGGGGCGGACCTACTTAACTGTGAACGGTGGCACGTGCCACCGTATTGTTCTTCCATCGCAGTATAAAAAGATTCAACGCGAGACCTTTTATTTGTAGAAAATATCTTTATATATCTTTCTTGTAGTCAAATGGTACCATCGTTTGAAAATTTTCCTGGATTCGCCCTGAAAAAATCATAAACAGGAATCCAAGATCCTCAAGTTTTTGGGGTTCATGTGGAACCCTCTTTCATGGGTGATGGAAGCCGCCGCCATCCTGGCCGTCGTTATGGCCGGAGGTGATCGACCACCGGACTGGCCGGACTTCGTGGGCATCGTCGCCCTCCTTATCATCAACGCCACCGTCAGTTTCATCGAAGAAAACAACGCCGGAAATGCCGCAGCCGCCCTCATGGCCGGTCTCGCCCCCAAGTGCAAGGTCATAAGAGACGGCCGGTGGGGAGAACAAGAGGCCGCCATTTTGGTTCCCGGAGACTTGATATGCATTAAGCTCGGAGATATCGTTCCAGCGGACGCTCGTCTCCTTGAAGGCGACCCTTTAAAGATCGACCAATCTTCTCTCACCGGCGAGTCTATTCCAGTAACCAAGTATCCCGGGGACGCCGTGTTCTCCGGCTCAACGTGCAAGCAGGGCGAGATCGAGGCCGTCGTCATCGCCACCGGCATCAATACCTTTTTCGGGAAGGCTGCTCACCTTGTGGAGAACACCAATCAAGTTGGTCACTTCCAACAGGTGATCCAAGAATTTCATGCATTTTGTCCCTTTTTTTCTTTTATAGCCAATGGCGCATAGCTCAGTTGGTAATGTGTGAGGGTAGTGTTTGTCCAAAATTGAATGGTCCTGGGTTCGAAGTCCGGGGCGCTCCCATAGCCATAACCGCCGAGTGAGTCAAGTATGTCTCCCATATTACGGAATTGGCAAACGATTGTGGCCCGGTTGGGTTGCCGGTATCAACCTTTTTGTCCAAAATATTTTATGTTTTTATAACTTCAATTTTGGTAGATTCAAAATTTCTAAAGTGGGACTCGAACTTTAATAAGTCTAAAGATCATGTTTTCATCTTACATCTAAGGGTGATCCTTAGTAGTTAACTATATTTATTTTCTTCATTAGAAAGAGGGACATTTCAGTCTTTTCATTTAGATCATCTCCAACAGTTTCTCTAAAATAGAGAAAATGAGATTTTTGTTCTTTAAATTGCTTCAACAGATTCTCTATATGGTCCTTTGAAATATAAAGAGAAAACTTGAAAAATCTTCATCTTCATAGAATTCTCTAAAATTGAATGAGAAAGAAATTATTTTTTATTCATTTTTTCTATTCCAAAACTTAATCATTCTTATATTATATTTCTTTTTAAAAAGTGTATTGAAATGATAAATTTATAGAATATGTTAATAATACAATAGATGTTGAAATTTCTAAAATATGGAATGTTTTGGAGCTAAATATACATATTTTAGGAGATTTTGATTTTCAAGTCCTTATTTTAGAGAAATTATAGAGAATCGGTTAAAGATGAGAGCAAAATAAAACCACAAGAATGATTTCTAAACTTATCAAAGACATGTCTCAATTCCGGAATTTTTACTAGATCTTAAGAAGCAAAATTAAAGTTTACAACAATATTTATATACGACAAATATTTGAATAGTTTACACTTTTTTAAGGTTTAAATTGAGTTCTACTAGTAATCCGTAATTCTGGTACAGCTAGACGAATGACCCTTTTGTTTGGTGTATTTGACCATATTTTTTTAATTACTAGGTGTTGACCGCGATTGGTAACTTCTGTATTTGCTCGATTGCGGTCGGAATCGTGTTCGAAGCCGTGGTGATGTTCTCGTTCCAGCAACGACCGTTTCGAGAGGGAATAGATAACTTGTTGGTCCTTCTGATCGGCGGCATTCCGATCGCCATGCCCACGGTCTTGTCCGTGACAATGGCGATCGGATCTCACCGCCTTTCAGAACAAGGCGCCATCACCAAGAGGATGACAGCTATCGAAGAAATGGCGGGCATGGATGTTCTCTGCAGCGATAAAACCGGCACGCTCACACTTAACAAGCTGACGGTCGACAAATCCATAATTGAGGTTCGTTCATCTCCTATCGAAAAATGTTGAAACTCAGACCGGACACTATAACAAAATAAAGTTTATAGGCCGCCTAAAACAAATAAGCGTCCTAATAAAGTGTTTTAGAAGACCAAACCAAAAAAATGTCTTATTTAGAAGTGTTACAAAAAGTTTATAGGACACTTTTGGACATCATAACAAGTTTTTAGAACATTTTCCAAATAAGGCGTCCTATTAACTATTTTATAGGACATTATTTGAAAAAAGTATCTTATAAACACAACTGTCCTATAAAAAGATGGGTTTATAGGTCATTTCTCAAAAACGTTCTATAAAATATATAGTATGACACTTTATTTTGAAAATGTCCTAAAAACTTGTTATGATGCTTAAAAGCGTTTGAGTTTATAGGATGCCTAGAATAAATAAGTGTTTCATAGGACTCAAGTTTATAGGACGAAAAAAAAAAAAACATTCTCTAAATCTGTTGTAACACTTTTAGATAAAACGCCTTTTTGTTTGGTATTATAAACTTAGGTTCTATAAAACACTATATTATGACGCTTATTTATTTTAGGCGTCCTATAAACTCAATTTTGTTGTAGTGAGACCAAACCAAACCAAACAGACACAGTAAATTCAACCTGAATGTAGGTTCTGGGGTAAGATGTAACAAAAACGTTACTTATTGTTAAAAGCGATGAAATTTAACAGGTTTTCACGAAGGATTGCAGCAACGACATGGTTATCTTGTACGCTGCTCGAGCTTCCAGGGTCGAGAACCAGGACGCGATCGATGCTTCGATCGTCAACATGTTGGAGGACCCCACGGAAGCCCGAGCCGGAATCAAAGAGGTGCATTTCTTGCCATTTAATCCGGTCGACAAACGCACGGCCATCACCTACATCGACAACAACGGCAACTGGCACCGGTCGAGCAAGGGTGCACCCGAGCAAATCATCGAGCTTTGCGACCTCAAGGGTGAAACCTTGAAGCGGGCCAACGAAGTCATCGACACCTTTGCTAATCGAGGTCTTAGATCCTTAGCCGTGGCTCGTCAGACCGTGCCCGAGAAGACCAAGGAGGGTGCGGGTACGCCGTGGGAGTTCGTTGGTATACTCCCGCTCTTTGACCCCCCACGGCACGATAGTGCCGAGACCATACGAAAGGCGATCGAGCTCGGTGTGAACGTTAAGATGATCACTGGTGACCAACTCGCTATCGGGAAGGAAACCGGTCGGAGACTTGGAATGGGCACCAATATGTACCCGTCTTCTGCGCTTCTCGGACAAAACATGGATGCGTCGATCGCTTCAATGTCCGTTGAAGAGCTCATCGAGAAGGCCGATGGCTTTGCCGGAGTCTTCCCAGGTAACGTTTTCATGTCTACGGTCTAAAAACAAGGTTCGGGTTAGAGGTTAGTGGTTTCTAGAATGAAGGAATTAGAACTGCTTACATCGGTTCTCTACATTTTGGTACCGGTTCTAGTACCGGGTACTGATGTCAGTTTTTTTATTTTAAATTTTAACATTTCATACAATAAAAATATAATTACAAGTCTGTTGCAAACTACAAAGTACCAACTTAAAATAATAAATACAACAAATGGTGAGAACTAATCCAATAAAAACTAATTATTACATAAATAAATTAGAAACTATCTGAGTCTAAATGATAATTTATTAAATATATAAAATAACCTTTTAAAAAACACCAGGTACCCGTCAGTTTCAGTTCTCGTACCCAACGAACAGACTACCAGGCCTTGACGGGTATCCAACAGTTAACAATTTCAAAAAATGAGAACCGGCACCGGTCTCAATCAGGTTCGTTGTTTAGGAACCAAACCAGAACTGGAACCAATCACATAACCGAAATGGACAGTTCCAGAGCGGTTTCAGTTCCAAAGGTGCGTACCCGGTTCCAATGCTCACTCATGCTTTGGGTATGTGAAACTGATATAAGTTCTTGTTTGACTAAACTACTGATTGAGGTAGATGTCAAGTCAGCATACATGCCACCTCGTACTGCACATCCGAGTGGGATATACTAGGTTTGTTTGGTTTAAATATGAATTTTGATCTGTACAGAGCACAAGTACGAGATCGTCAAGAAACTGCAAGAGCGGAACCACATATGCGGCATGACCGGAGACGGGGTGAATGACGCACCCGCGCTCAAGCGGGCCGACATCGGGATCGCGGTGGCGGATTCTACGGATGCTGCCAGGAGCGCGTCGGACATCGTCCTGACCGAGCCCGGGCTCAGCGTGATCGTGAGCGCCGTGCTAACGAGCCGGGCCATTTTCCAACGGATGAAGAACTACACCATCTACGCGGTCTCGATCACCATCCGGATCGTGTTGGCGTTCATGCTCATTGCCCTCATTTGGGAGTTCGATTTCTCGCCCTTCATGATCCTCATCATCGCCCTCCTTAACGACGGAACCATCATGACCATCTCCACGGACCGAGTAAAGCCGTCCCCTGGGCCCGACTCGTGGAAGCTCAACGAAATCTTCGCCACCGGTGTAGTCCTAGGAACTTATCTCGCGATTGTGACCGTTATCTTCTTCTGGCTTATGGCCGAAACCAACTTCTTCACGGTAAATATTTAGTTGTTTGTTTTTTAAGAGGTCTGAAGTCTGATTTTACATCTAAAAAATAAGAGGCGGATGGTACACCTTAAAATTTCAGAGGACTGTAAGAGGTTTTCTGATCTTTTCTTAGAAAACAAAAAAACAGTATTAAGTCTGCAAACCTCTTAATCTTCAGACTTAAGAGGTTTTAAGAGGTATGCTTTTTTTAAACAAACAACCCCTTATTAATTATCCCGCTTTCGATGTTATCTTTGCTTAGTTCTTTCATACTTGATTGTTTTTCAGGATCTCTTTGGTATTGAAAGGCTTGTGGGAAACGAAGACATGATTAACGCTGCGCTTTACCTTCAAGTGAGTATCAACAGTCAGGCGCTCATTTTCGTTACAAGGTCTCGTGGTTGGTCGTTTGTTGAACGTCCCGGTAGCTTGCTGCTCATCGCTTTCGCAATAGCCCAATTGGTAAGTATGACCTTTTTCTGTTTGTATTGTATTTTGCATCTCACAAATACGTGGAATCCCTTTAGATTACTCTTAAAACAACACTTCACATAAATATATATATATATATAGAGAGAGAGAGAGAGAGAGAAAGGTTCAAATGACAAGTGCTAAAAAAATAGAAGTAGAGAAGTGATCTCTACCACTCATCCGGTCAATAAAGACGGCTTTGACCGGATACGGTGGACGCGATCACGGAGGATTGACACGATTCATGGAGAGTGGAGACGATTCAAGGAGGGTGACCCGGTCAAAGCCGTCTTTATTGACC